>BJCM01229723.1:0-10384 GCA_018326385.1 Flaveria bidentis
GTTATGTTATTAACCTTTTAATTACATAACTTATACACACTTTTATTACTTGATGTCATTTAACCAACTTAAATAACATTACAAATAATACCTATGAACAAAATATCATTTTAGGTTGTTCCATCTCAAATGCAACTTATTTAGAAAACCCATTTTCTAAATTGGTGTAATTATTTAATTGCATGATCACATCATAAATTAAATATCAACTGGTGTTTGCTAAGCTTGTTATTGGGTATGACCCGACATGGATCATAACGTACTAACCACATCAATGTTCTATGTGTCTTGGGCATAAAGAATCCAACACAAGTTGTGTTCAAAATTTCAATTAACTGGGAAAATGGTTTGTCATGCGAATGGAGACCCTGATGAACTTCAGTCGCACGACTGAGCTAGGCGAATGGCTAAATCGCACGACTGTTCCATGCATATGAGTTCAGTCGCACGACTGGTGTAAACGCATGGGATAGCATACGACTGAGCCCAGTCGCATGCTAAGTCGTACGTATGAGCTCAATCGCACGACTGGATCTTAGTCGCACAGTTTATTTGCATGACAGAATAGAAGATTTCAATTTCAAATCAGTCAGATTGTTACTCATGGTCACACACTTACGTTTATTTACATAGTGTAACAGATAGCTAGTCGTTGGACTAGGAGCACGAAGCATAACATCTGTGCTCATCTGGATCTGACCTTCGGGAATGCAGTTGACTTCTCGGGCATTGATACATTCTTATGAAGATCGAGGTTCTTCCATGCTATATCGACTCCATGCACGCCATACCATTCAGTTTAGTAGGCTTTCTGGGAAGGTGCGGTTGTCGACAGGACCTCAGAGCCCCACTGTATCAAGAGCATTATTTTTTGTCAGGCTATAGAGATCACTGAGGACGATCTCAGGACAGTTTTGGAGTTTAGGGATGATGTTGACTGCCATACACGATTACACCCACTAACTGTACGAGGTTGTTTTCTGTGGGCCATGTACTCGGGGGATATCAACGCAGGTATGCTCAACAAGAACAACCTGTGCCCCCAACATAAGTACTTAACCCATGTATTACTTAAGTGCATTGCCTCAAGGAAGGGAGGCTTCGACGAGCTGTCCGACCAGATATAGAATGCCTATGTGGCGTTGGTGCTAAACCATCCGTTTAGCTTCTTGAGGATGATCTTCACCTACCTGGTGGAGAACATCAAGGCGAAGGGCAAGGAGATATTTTGCATGTACCCTTGCTTTATATAGATGATTATTGATCAAAAGCTCCCTTTGCTGCCAAAGGAGAAGGAGGATGTAGTAGTGCTTGAGGTGATGGACGATACCACCTTGGGCCGGATGAAGGTGTACAGGGGGAAGCAGGTGAAACCCCCTGTTAGGCGATTGTTTGGGCATCTAGCCCGTGAGGATTATGTGGCGCCAGCTAGGAGAAAGTGGCACCACGATGACAGTGACTCAGATATTGAGCAGATTATGCTCCCTGCTGATGATTCAGATGATGATGATAGGGGCCACTATAACTGATGTGCCATCTCCATCAACCACCCAAGAAGGAGCAGAGGCTGCGGGCTTCCATCAGGATTTTAGACCTGATGAGGAGAAGGAGAGTGATGATGAGCCGTTGACTCGAACAGTGGGCAGCAAGGTGGTTGCCACCGAGCGAGGGATTCGGGCGGTTGGTGAACACCCAGGGGGTCTGGGGAGACTATGACTGATCCAACCTACACCCCAGACCAGCCCAGCATCCCGGGGGAGCATCCTCCTCGAAGGGTTCGAGGAAGAAAAGGATGGCTTAGCCCCACGGGATGAAGCCCAAGAGACAGAAGTACACGTTGATCACTACCTCCTCCATCAATGCCACCACAGCTACCACCACCACACCACCCATATCCACCACACCCACCATTACTACCTCACACACCACCACTACTACCATACCACCCACAATCACTACCACACTACCTTCCACCACCACTACAGCCCATCCTTCACTACAACACCACCCATATTCACCATAGCCACCACTACCACCACCAGCCACCAAGCTAGTCCCTCATCTCACATCACATTCACCACTAGATCTACTCTACCCTCCATTGGGGTAGAGGAACAACTGTTAGCACTGAGCCGTATGGTGATTAGGCTGCTGGCTGCTGATGACGAGATGACTGCCCAACTACGACAACTTGTGGAGCTAACTGCTGCCCAAGCGCAGCAGATCTCACAACAGGCCCAGCTGATTGATTCCCAGGGTCAGCAAATTGCCTAACTCTAGGAGCATAATGTCCAATCAGCAAAGAGGATAGAGGAGTTGGAGTCTGCTAACAAGACCATCATGCTCAAGCTCAAGGGATCAAAATATGAGCCTCTAAAGATCAGAGAAGGTGATGATGATGATGGTAATGATGATGATGATGATAGTGATGATGACAAGGGCAATGATGATGAAGAGGCAAGGGAAAGGTAGTATGATGATGACGATGAAGAAGGAGATGCAGCTACATCTACTTCAGCTCAGGATCAATAGAGATGCACCAAGAGAAATCAAGACCAAGGAGCCTCATCATCTGCCCCACCTACTAACGTGACTGCTATTCAGGGCAAAAGTAATGATTAGACATTTATGTATTTGAAAACTTTTGTAATTGAATAGTATATTAATATTATGTAATTAATGTTTATATATTGTTATCAAATGTTTGCTTGTCTTGATTAATTACTAACAAATTGATGTGTTACATGTTTAAATCAAGCAGATCAATCATCTCAGCAACATGAGTACGATGTTGCTCCCCTTCAGCAAATCAAGTCTCAACTCACAATGATTATTGATTTGCAAGGGATCGTTCGAAGGTCAATAAGCTATACTCCTGAAGAAGGAGAAATCATTCATGACCTTATGGATGAGCAACTTGTTGAGATGTTCCGGCTCAATCCGGACGAGATTGTCAAGGACGCTCCGACTTTGGAAGTTACTAGTGATGATGAGCTGAATGACATAGATGAGATTAAGATCGAGGACATCACTGCAGAGCACTATCCAGAGTATGCTGCCAAAGAGGGAATGTAGTCCCCAATTTGGGTGATACTCTTGTCAGTGATACGTTTGAGATACTGGATCGGATGGAGCAAGAGTCTGAGAAGAATAAGGATCAAGCCCAAGCCTCAAACGCCGATGTCAACATCAAAAAGGCTGAATGGGCGGCATGTTTTGCAGAGATCCGAGCCCAACGCACTGCTCCAAAGCAGAGTGCCTACACCAAGCTCTACAAAGTGAAGAAGCATCAAAAGGTGTCAGGAAATATTATAGCGTGGGCCTATTTTGAGGATCTTAATGTGTATGCTATTAAGAGAGAAAAGAGAATAGAGTACTTTAGATTCCCACACGGTCTAAAGACTCTACCTTGTTTTGAGCTCAACCAGCTGGCCAAACTAAAGTTCTTATATGCTGACCCAAGAAAAATGTTAGGCTGGTTTGAGGCTGCATTGAAGAAAGAGTACCACACCAGGTGGGTTAATTTCAGACCTCAACGACTGATGAGGTATATCAGATGGTCTGAAGTTGATTCCACTACTGGAAAGCCTCTAAGGGAAATGCCACAGGACTTCACTCCACATTTCAAGTGGTGGTACTATGATTGGAGAACAGATGAAGCGGTCATAAGTCTGAAAAGAGATGGAAATATGGAAACTATTTGGGTATTTGACGCAATGTGGCTAACCAACTTGTCTTCAAACGATGTTTACACTTTATACAAGTGGCCACTGTTCTATGACGCACAAGATATAGTACAAGCCCTCCAGTTTCAGAATATGATAAGACTCTGCTTTGCATTCGAGATACATGCAGGAGTTACAAGGGATGAGAAGTACAAGAAATTTGAAGAGCTAATGAAGAATGTTAGACAATAATGTCAACTACGTCTAAGGGGGAGTTTGTTGATACATATGTACCTAGTTTAGGAGCTTAATATAATATGTCTTTCATGTCTTACATATATGTAATTGAATGGGTATGAATGAAATACAAGTGTGGTTGATGCTTATAATGTTTAATATTTCCCTATTTATTGTGTATTGAACTAACTATATAGGTTTGTGGTTGTTTACATAGTTCTTAGTCAATAATGGTTGAGAAACATGTTTAAACTTAATTTTGTGAAGTGCTCATGCGAATGGACCATGTTAATGGACCATACGCATGAATACTTCATGCTAATGGACCAGTCGCACGATTGAACCAGGAGATTGGATCAGTCGCACGATTATGACATAAGATTGGCTTAGTCGCATGACTAGACCTTCAGTCGTGCGAATGGATCAACCGCATGCTTCAGTCGCATGACTGCACCATGCTAATGGTTCAGTCATACGAATGGAAAACCCTAACCTATAAATACCACTTAATTCGTGGAAAAATGCAACAATTCAAATACCTACGCACATAATCATACCCTAGCCGTCCAGAGACTTAAGATCACCTGTTCCAAGTTCATAGATCGTAGTTAATCAACTTACAATCATTCTTAACATTTTGATACATTCTTAGATCGATTATACTTGCGTTCTCACTGATTGGATCACTAATCAAATAAGATTTCACACTATTTGGTTCGGTATACACCTAAATCAGTTAGTACTCCATACCCAAACGGTCCTAAAAACTATCTTTGAAGCTTCGGAAGACTTCATCTTTGGCTTTGGAAGATATTGGTCTTGGCTTCGGAATATTTCACACTTAGTGTATTTTATAATGCTGGTGTGAAACTTTCGAAACAATCTTCTTCAGTACACTTATGCATGCATACAGGAGAGACTTTGGGTGTTTGGGTTCCATCAACCTTTACATTTAATCCTTACAATACATTTATTTATCTATTTTGAATCATGAATAATTGGAGATCTAATTTGGGTGTTAACTTTAAAATAAGTAAACATGTTAGAAGGCTTACTCTAAATGCAAAATCTAATACTTGATACCAAATAGTTACATGTACTTGTATTTAATTAAAGACAATTCTTAATTCCTTGAAATGTATCAAAAAAGGTGGTAAGTAATCCCTTATCAAATTTTGTAAAACACAGGTTTATAAACCAATTAACCATGTCAGGTAAAAGAATAAATCATAGTCTCATGGAAGACGATAGAAGCATGTTAGCATGACCTCTTTATCTAAATTTTATGGGTAAAATGAATAAAGGTAATTGTTCATATACTGAATTGGATTATTCTAGGTATGTTCTTAAAACTGCTTATGAGATGTTGATAGTAAAAAAACCAGGAATATGGTATAAGAAAGTATGGGGCTATTCAACTTAATATAATCTTTATAATCCTCTTCAGTGATAACTTCACATGAAGATTATTGGTTGTTACTCAATAAGATATGCTAAATGATTAGACATATAGAGATTATATTTCCCCTTGTTTTAGTACTCACATAGTTGAAACTCTTCCGTCTAAGTTTCTGAGGATTCTATGGTCAGTTGGAAGAATTATTTGTCAAGACTCTAACTTACAGGAAGTACAAGAGGAGGAGGGAATATGTTCTCACTTACCTCCTTTTACACCTCTTATATTTGATGATACACCATTATATAGAACCAACCATTATCTTTTATTTTCTTGAAACATCTTGTTGGATCAAGAAGAAGGTTGGTGCAACCAAAACCAAACACTTAGACTATTTTTTGGCACAACTTGTAAAGGACTTCCGAAGCTAAGTATGGAAATTCCGAAGGATATGGAGTTCTTCCGAAGACAAAGTGCAAAATCAACTTCTAAAGGAAAAGCTCTAACTTCTGAAGACAAAGTCTTCTCTTCTGAAGTTCAAGACTTAGAAAATTCAAAGACAATGACTTCCGAAGTAGAAGTCCCCAAGCCTAGGATGAAGTAGTCACTTCCGAAGTATAAGTGGCTTCAGAAGAACAAGTTCTTCCGAAGCCAGTTAACCTTCAAAAGATGTTGATGAACCACTGGACATAAGTATGGTCTCTAAAACTCCGCTGCAGACCTTTGATACTTCATGTCATTTTCCCAAAAGGCCATATAGTTGTCCATACTTTATTCCACTGTTCACCTTTATATGTTAGTACAAGTTGCCAACTTTAGTTGGTGACAAAAGGTAAGTCATGGACATGTCATGACTACCATATCTTAGATAAGACATTATCTAAGATACCTTAACTATAGCTTTGTAGTATATGCTTTAGTTAGAGGATTCCAGCTAGTATCAAAGTATATCAAGCTGTAGATAGTAGTATATATTGTTTCTCATTGTAACTTTTGTAGTAAGATTGAAAGAGTCTTGTAAACTTTGATTTGCCAAGTAATATATACAAGTATCTTGAAAGTTATTTTCTTGTATTTTCCTTGTGTTACTTAGTATATTATAATCAATTCTTAGAAGAACTCTGCTTCTTGAGTGTGTGTTAGTGAGTTTGAGAGAAATACTTGTGTTGAGTGTCAAAACTGATCCTACAATTGGTATTAGAGCTTCTTAGGCTCTTGATTGTGTGATCTAACCATCCTAGTCAACCTCTGGTTCACTCACTCTCTTACTACACTCAAACATGGCCCTTAACCAGAAATCTGAATCTGAAATGGGGACGATGACTAAAGCACCCATCATCACCCCAGAGAAGTTCAAAAAAAGGAGCACACGTATAGAAGGGTTCATCAGATATCAAGACAACCGCATATGGAAATCCATTGTTCATGGTCCCTACAAGCCAACGGTGGCTTCACCTGCTGGTGGTGGTGCCATGATAGAGAAGGCAGTGGAGGACTACTCTGAATAAGACCTTAAGTGGATAGACATTGATAAAGAGGTAATGAATGTTCTGATGACAACAATTCCCAACTCCATTATGGTGGGGTTTGAGAATTGCCAGACAAAGTACTATTTGATGCTTTAACCCTGATGTACTCCAACTCCAATGATTCAAAATAAGATTCACTAAAGCAACAATTTGAGAACTTTACTCATATTGCTAGAGAGACCTTACACCAACAATACTTTAGGTACATGGATCTTATCTCTTTCCTTCAGTCTGTGGGAATAGCTCTTAAATTGAGAAATCTCTCAAGGAAATTTTATGAGTGTACTTCCAAATGAGTGGATGTTCTATTGTGTCTCTATCATGAGGATAGAGAACTTGAACACATTCACAATGATTGAGCTATATGTATTCTAGATGGATACTGTATAGAGATGAAAAACAAGTGTGGCCGTCAAGGTAGCAGACCTTCAAGCCTTTCTGCTAGCAATGCTCTCATGGTTGCTGAAGGCTCAAGACACCCTCAACCTTAGCAGTACCTGGCATACTCCTAGTTGCAATTAACCTCTTCTTGGCATTACATCACATTCCTTGAGACCCTAAGGTCTCAACAGGCTCAGCCCAGTCCCTTTCCGGACAACTGTGCTTTTGTCTTAGGGAGTGGACACTCTAATGATTTTCTGTTCTGTTTTGAAGATCTAGAGTGTTTCAGCCCAGATGATGTGGAATACATAGACATAGTCCAACAAATGGATTTGTTAACCTATAGGGTAAAGAAGTTCTTCAAAAGAACTAGAAGGCAGTTCCCTCATAACCTAACAAGCAACAAGTTCGGGTTTGACAAAGCAAAGGCGAAATGTAACAACGATAGTCAGTTGGGCCACTTTGCAAGGGAATGCAAAGCTCCCAAATCATATCCGTGATCTGCTCATGGCTCCTCATATCCTTCAACACCAAAAGCTGCTGGAAAAACAACTAGCAATCAACAAGAGGTTGACACTAGCAATCAACAAGAGCAATCAACAAGAGGTTGTTGATGATGATCAAGAGGTTGATCGACAAGAGGTTATTGAGTATCAAGATCCACAAGCCGATACACATTTGGTTGACACTAGAAATCAACAAGAGGTTGTTGATGGTGATCAAGAGGTTGATCGACACACACAAAACGTTCGCAAATCTGGTAGAGTTAGCATTCCACCTGAAAGATATGGATTTTTCATGAATGGATGCTATGTGGTTGACTCCGATGAGCAACCTTCATACCATGATGCAATGTCCAATTTGGATTGTAACAAATGGCTGGAAGCCATAAACGTAGAGATGCAATCCATGTATGACAACCATGTTTGTGAATTGGTTGACCCTCCACTTAACTCCAAACCGGTTGGATGCAAGTGGGTTTTCAAGAAGAAAACAGACTATCCATATGGTTCAGCCTGATGGTTTTGTCGATCCACAACATCCTAATAATGTATGCAAGTTAAAGAGATCAATCTACGGATTGAAAAAAGTATCAAGAAGTTGGAATCAACGTTTTGATGAAGAGATCAAGAAATTTGGTTTCATCAAGAATGCTGACGAGGCTTGTGTTTATAAGAAGGCTAGTGGGAGCATAATTACATTCTTAGTATTGTTTGTTGATGACATACTACTTTTTGGAAATGATATTCTAACCATGGAAGGTGTTAAAACCTGGATTGGAAGTTGTTTTTCCATAAAGATCTTGATGAAGCCGCCTATATTTTGGGAATAAAGATCAATAGGAATAGATCGAGGCGGTTGATAGGTTTAAACAAAAGTGCATATATTGATAAAGTCTTGAAAAGGTTCAAGATGAAAAACTCTAAGAAAGGTATGGTACCTATTTAAAGAGGGACAATATTGACAACATCTCAATGTCCAAGCTCAAAGGATGAGCAAGATCGAATGAAGGACATCCCATATGTGTCTGCTATAGGATCCATCATGTATGCGATGATATGCACTAGACCAGACGTGTCATCCGCGTTAAGCATGACAAGCAGATATCAGCAAAATCCAGGTAATAGCCATTGGATGGCTGTTAAAAGTACATTGAAATACCTTAGGAGGACTAAGGATATGTTTCTAATATACGGGTCTGGTGAAGAGGAACTCGTTGTAAAGGGTTACACGGATGCGAGCTTCCAAACTGATCGAGATGATTCACGATCACAATCGGGGTATGTCTTCATTATGAATGGAGGAGCAGTGTTCGGGAAGAGTTCAAAACAAGATGTGGTAGCATTGTCCACTACATAATCCAAATACATAGACGCCTTATTAGCATCTCAGGAAGCTGCATGGATAAAGAAATTTATCGTCGATCTAGGGGTGGTCTCTACCATTCAAGACCACTAGAAATCTTTTGTGATAACGAGGGTGCGATTGCACAAATTAAGGAACCCCGTGCACATCAAAATACTAGACACATTGAGCAGAGATTCAACTACATAAGGGATGAAGTTGAAAAGGGAAAGATATGTATTCGTAAAGTTCACACCGATCAAAACATTGCGGATCCACTCACGAAGGTCCTTGAAATGGCAAAGCATGAAAGTCATACTTGTGCCTTAGGACTTCGATATTCTAGTGATTGGAGTTGATCTGTTTAGTATTTAAAGGTTTGGAACAATGTAATATTCAACTTTTTATATATTTGTAATATTCTGAGTTATGTTCCTTTTAGCATGTATATATCCATGAATATGTTTATTATTCTAAATATCTGTAGTCGGTCATGTTTGTGGGAACAAATATGAACGCCAGACTATTATGAACATGGATTGGTGGATATTTATAAGGTATGAATATAGAGCAATTGGTTGCTACCAAAGTTCATAGATATTTGTGGGATACGAATATTGGACTGACCCGCATCTCAAATTTTACTATATGGAATCTCTATTGATCATAAGTGAATTTGAGTAAAGGCGAATATCATTTGGTATCCTCCAACCTGAGATACATATTGGGTTTTGATATTCACCATAGTGTTATACCTTGAGCTAGTTCTTCAATTCTCTAAAATAATGGACAATACATAAGGATATGTTCAGGTGTGACACGAGGTGAATGTGAGAAACGTATGTAGTCAAGATAGAATTTGTTCCTCTTATTCATTGAGAGCAAAATGTCTAAGGCCTGATTAAGTTAAATCAACAAGGAATGATCATTCTGTGTCCTTGGATTTAACATGATATCCGTAACAAAAGGATAAATAATTGATTCACCTAAATCATTTCAAGTTGAATACTTGAAGGGGATGATGTTATTGAATGGCTTTTAGTCATGCGTATTAAGGGTAGTAAACCATTGTTAGGCGGTATTTACTGCTTGCATCAATCTTCTATGAATCTTGTACAAGTAGGAGATTGTTGGATTCTTTATGCCCAAGACACGTAGAATATTGATGAGGTTAATACGTTATGATCCAAGTCGGGTCATACCCAATAACAAGCTTAGCAAACACCGATTAATATTTAATTAATGATATGATCATGCAATTGAATAATTACACCAATTTAGAAAAGTGGGTTTTCTAAATAAATTGTATATGAGATGGAACAACTTATAAG
>BJCM01229726.1:0-27012 GCA_018326385.1 Flaveria bidentis
TAATAATAATAATAATAATAATAATAATAATAATAATAATAATAATAATAATAATAATAATAATAATAATAATAATAATAATAATAATAATAATAATAATACAAATACATGTATATATTGTATGAATGCAAAGAAAAGACATAAACCAACTTTTACGGCCACCTTTTTCCTTGGGCGGTCGACGAGGGAAAGCGATTTCAGTGTGTGTTGTAAGTTGTAAGATGTAGCTGTCGACGATGGTCGGCCACTGGTCAAAAGTCAAAATAACCGCCATTCATAAATCATAATGCTTTCAGTTTCTCTTCATTTTTTTTTATCAATTATTGTATTAGTTCAGTAGTTCTCATCTCAATTATACGGCGACAAGTACGTTTATGCACTATACGACGACAAGTTCGTTTATGTTTGTTTATTCAGTTAAATGAACTTCGTTTATTTAAATGAACGAACATAAACACATGTTATGTTCGTTCATTTATGTTCATGAACATTCATTTATGTTCATTCATATATGTTCGTTTGTTCGTTTATGTATTGAAATAAAATTTCATGTACATATTTATTTATGGTTTTCTAGATGATTTATTATGGATGATTTTTTGATGAATCATTATGGATTTTTCTATAAAATCATATTTTTGGAACCATTAAATTACATGTGTTTTTGGATAAATTATGATGTGTTAGACTTGTGCGTTTATGTTCATTAATATTTGTTTGTGTTCATTTATTTTTGTCAGTTATGCTTGTTTGTGTTCGTTACATTTATGAACTGTTCATTTAGCTTTTTAACGAACGAACATGAATGGACACGAACATTTTTATTTTCTTAACGAACAAACATGAACAAATAATTATGTTCCATTATGTGTTTGTGTTCGTGTTCGGTTAAGGTTAAATGAACAAACACGAGCATGCCGATGTTCGTGTTCGTTCGGTTTGTTTACAAGCCTAGCTTGAACCACACAATAGGGGACGGGGAGAAAATAAACTATTTTAAAGGGACCAACTTTATATATATATATTAAAAGAATTTACATCATCTGGTCGAAAATTTACACTGCTGATGGTTGCATGGTATAAATGGGAAATGGCTTTCTTTTTTCGAAATTGTTATCTATGAAGTATTAACCGGACCATATTTAGTCCGAGTGATGTTATGTAACTCGTTGAGTTATATTAGCTATTTTAATTTTAATTGTGTTATATTAATGTGTGTTGTAATGACTACGAGCCACCTTTCAATAACATACATGTGAAAGTACACAAATTTAATAACTCGTACACGTTATTAATATAGGAGAAAGTAGTTTAAAAAACATTTATTGTAGGAAAAGGACAAAATTATTATTTTACTACAATGGGTTCATAAGAAAGATGTCCAACAAACATTAATAGTGTCAACAACTTTTCATTTTATTTTTAGTTTTTAGAGGGCAAATATAAATAACTCATTTTGACAATAATGAGCTTCACTTATATTAGTTAGTTGTGATGTGGAAGTGACGCATGGCTTACGTTTGAAATTTATATGCATATTTTGAACAAAAAGATAGAAGTTTGAGAGCATCACACACATATGATATGATTGAGTCAATTATGAGATCAATAGTCAGTAAAATAAAAGTGGGAGATGTGGTGTTTAATTTAAGCACCATTCTAGATCATTTAGAACCACATAAACAAAGTCTCCTTGCTTTTGAAATTGCCATTGCTGATACATAGTTGATTTAGGTTGGGTCTTGTACTCTTTTATGTGTCAAGTTTGTGGGTGTTTTCTCTTTTAAGTTTCTTCGATTTTTTCTTAGAGAAAACTATACATATGATTTGATTATATTGTAATTTATTTTTTAAAATTTAAAATTATAAACTTAATCTAAACATTTGACAGATGGTTGTAAGTTTAGTTATCATCATTAAGTTTCATTAGTTTTTAATGACCTGGGGAGAAACATGAAATATAATCCAATCATTAGGATCATGTGTAATTATCTCTAAAATTTAAAACAACAAAAAAGATGAAAAAGATCAAATAAAAGTAAAATCAAATTTATAAAAATCAAATAAAAGCTAAAGATTAAAATCAAATAAAAGTAAAAAAAAACAAAGGATGCAAACTAAAATTGAAGTTAAAAAGTTAAAAAAAGAGGTGAAAAGTACAAATATTATAAAACAAAAAACAAAAGGGGTGTTCTTAATTTTTGTTTTCATGAAATCGATATGCCAAGTTTAAGTGGCAAAACTGAAAAATCCGAAAACAATTATGAAACCTGAAAACCTAAGACTACAAGTACAAAGCCTAATAACATATCTATGTCTAGCGGTGTACTCTAAGTCATCACAAATATCACAAGGAGAGTAATCATCATAAATGAACATTAACCTCCATACAATTTTATGAGAGAATTCATTGTTATATAGACAATTACATTTTTAATAGCTAATTGGATAGCTAACGGGTCATTGGTTCACCCGATCATATTCACTACTCGAGTACGGAACATTAAAGTACTAGACTAACACGTCTTAGAAGGGAAACTTGTAAATCAATGCGTCCCTATCAGCCCCGAAGGCTAACATTATATGATGTGCCTAAAGCATAGGAATGCTAATGCTAGTGCTGATAACATGTAGAAACTAGTGCACTTGTACCTTGGTCAAGTTACGTTGCTAAGGGTGGTTGAGCATCCCGTGCGGTTCAACGATTGATGATTGTTTTCTTGGTTGTCACTTGTTTCTTCTACAAATTTTTGATTGTATTTTAGTTGAACTAGCATCTTGTTAGCCTTTGATTTTAATTTCATTATCGTCATTAAACTAAAACTAGTATTAACCCCACGCGTTGCGGTGGCGGTGTAAAATTGTTTCAAATAGTACCAATGCCACATTGTCAGCTATCACCAACATTAAAAAGACTCGTACTAAAACACAATAAACATAAAAAAATGAAACCAAAGAGAAAGTAAATGTAAAAACGTTACATAAAATGTTAAAAAAAATAGCAAACTAGGACTCTCACGTTACGATGCGGTTGTTAAGCAGGAAAAAATTGCATAAAAACACTGAATTTCATGCACACATTACAGCTGTTAACTCTTAAATTTAGACCAAAATGTAAAACGAAAACTTTGTGAAAGATGACAAAGAATAGGCGACTAAAGTTGAAAGTAAAAAATTATAGAAGTTAAATTATACAAAATTTAAAAGTATTTGATTTAAAACAAAATTTTAAAAGAATGAAAAAATATAACCTTTAATACTCATTGTACAACATTAATACATACCTAAGTTAGCGGTTGTTTGGCAAGTTTTGAATGATTAAACGCTAAACCAATAAGAGGTCTGAACCATTAAGTGTTGAACCATTAAGATGTCTAGACCATTAAGAACTCGCATATTGTTTAACTATTCTAATACAAATGTCTGACCAATTCAAATAAAAAGGTTTTAATCATTCAGTATTAGACCTAATAACCATTCAACATTAGTGTAATACTTAACCATTCAGTATTAGACCTCTTAACCATTCAACATTAATGTAACCATTCAACATTGGACTTCTTAACCATTCAACATTAGTGTAATCTTAACCATTTAGAGACAAATATCTGAACCGTTCAGACATCTGTTTGCAAAACAAATAGTTTGAATTATTAAATGATAAACCATTCAGACAACTGAACCATTAATAAGTTGATTAAAAAGGTATAACCCTTTAGTAATTAAAAATATTTAAGAATTGTTGTGTGTAAAGTCAAAATTCAAAAGTCCAGGACTCCAGGGGGTCCATCAATAGTAACGTCGAAACAACAGGTTGTCCGTATGCATGGGTCCACAAGGGCAATCATTTAGGCCACGTGTCAGTTGCCACGTGACAGTTGTGGCAATTAAGGAAAAGCTTAAACTTTCACATGTTTCAAAGCACATACAAGTGACACAACCGTGTTCACCTCTATGAGGACGACACGTGTTTATTGTAGTTTGTAGTTTAGCATTTTGATTAAATTGCAAATGTAGCCCCTTATGTTATAGTTCCTTTCATTTTAGTCTTTAACCATTCTTGCAAACTTTCTTCTTTAGTTAACATTTCAAAATTCAAACTCATTGGATAACCATTTTCTTTTTTCAGTTATTTGGTATAAATAATATTTGACATTTAACATACTTTTTAATTAGGTAGTCATGGTATTTTGTTTAAATTTGATTGAATCCACAAAATTCAAGACCGTTGTTATATAATCTTCAACCAAATAAAGTTTTCTTTATACAAAACTAGTATGAACCCTCACTTCAATGATCACAACTTAAAATTATTTTCAATATCCAAGTCCTCCCACTTGTTTGTGTAAGTGCTCATACTTAAAGGCATTCCACCGTAAACTTATATCACTAATTAAGTCCATTTATCTTTATCGATTCCACTGCTATATCTAATTCTTGCTAAAGCTTTAATTTTACCTTTGACATTTCACGCTGCACAAATGATCTTAGAAGTCGTATGTAAATGTGTGATAGGAAATAGATATGCCATTAACGAGTTGAATTAATTAATTAGAAAAACTTAATTAACTAATAAATAAGTAGGTTAAATAATCACCCATACATTTTAGTATTTACATAAATAAAGTATTAAAAAATGTAATTGGGATAATAAATAAGTTGACATTTCTCGTTGGAGATTTGAAATGATAAGAAAATAATATCGTTAAGCCAACTCCACTTGAACATGTTCGCACTAGAGCTTATTTATCTAGTCACCTAGATAAGTTATGCACTAATACTAACCAAAGCCGTAAAATAAACAAACTACAAAGGATTTAATGACTCTTTTTAACTAGTACAAGGACCAAAAGCATCAATAGTGATATCTACAAGGACTTGCAAGGAACTTCTAGTCATGCAGAAAAAACACATACACATGAGTGCATGACAAAGCTATAAACTTTTAGTCATGTTTACTTACAAAGACAGCTACCTTAAAAGAAAACAGTTGTATGGGACACGTGTCCACCGGAACGACGGTGCCTGCCGGCCAGGGGTTGCCACGTCGCCTGAGTTTGACTGTTGGAAATTGAGAAACCAAATTGTTGAGTAATTTGTGATTATTTTAATATATGTAATGTTAATTCTCCATTGGGTAAATTAAGTTTTTCATATATAGTTAAATACAATGTTTTCAGAACCGGATCAAACGTCGAATCGAACGTTTTACTGGTCGGTGGTCGGACCGGATTTAATTATATTTTAATTATATTTATATATGTAGTTAAATATAAGTAATTTATACATGATTTATATATATACATATATATATTTTATAGTTATATATAAAACTTAACTATATTTGTATATCCAACATACTAATTTATGGTTTAACACCCCGTTTTTACCCATTAAAATAAAAAAAAATCAAAAACCAGTCCGACCACCAGTTCGGGAAGAACCGGCCAGTTTGACCCCTCAAAAACGATCGTAGCGAACCGGACCGGCCATCGGACCGATCCCCGGTTGAACCGGTCGGACCGACCGGTTCGATCCGGTCGCGAAAACACTGGTTAAATACAAAAGAGTTGGAGTGTTGTGATTGTGTACTTACCGAAAATAATTTATTTTGTAAAGTCTTTGTGATAAGATGGTTTGATTTTCATGTTTCCACTCAATTTATATATATTAAAATAGTGAAAAAGACAAAAGAAAATAGTAAAGATTTTGTTTGTGTTCATTGATCACTCGGTATTAACCAAGTGAATAATCTTCAAAGAAAAGATAGTTGTTCGTGTTTTTTAGATGTTATTTCAAACTCTAAATAAGTTGGTTGAATTTAAGTATTGTAGAGTCTATATAACAGAAGAAAGGTTACACGAGTCAAAGATTATAACAACATACGTAAAAGGGTTACGTACAACTTTTTAAAACTGATAGTTCGAGAAACATTGACTACAATTTTATAAAGATGATTGATCTATTCATGACTACAACCTATAGAGAACTTTGACCTTGTTACGGGTTAGGGTTTAACTATATCATATTACAGTAACTAGAGTGTTACCTGATCATTTCATGTATTTATACTTGTTGTCAGTTAAGAGCAATCGCTAGTTAAGACTAATAACTTTGTTGCAACACTATTATTTTTGTTTTTATTCGTTTATGAGCATTTATACAATTAATTGTTGGATAATATTTATCGTAATTTTAATATATAAATTGCAATTTTTTGGGACCAACGATGTGTACATTTCATTTTTTTGATAAATTGTGTGTGACAATATATAATGCTATAGAAGACAACTGATTATGTGAACGTACATCTGTCATGATCGCCATGCATAGTCAACTCTCGAGACAACAACATTGGTCAGTTATTGTATGATTTTCTTAACTAAATCCATTCTTTATTGGAAATTCTAATTATTTTATGTTAACTCAATAAACTATGATCTTACCACATTTGACAAAGCATCAAACAGAAATAATTAAAATAATTAGAGGACGTCATCAATAATGCATGGAATTCGCCTTCATAAATTTGAAATTACCATATAAGTGGAAATAATGAAGCGAAAATAATAGATAGTAATATAAAATTAAAGAATTAAAAAAGAAAAGATTTTAGATTAAAATGATCATGTAGATGGATCCAAATTACAGTATATTCGATGAATTACAAAAGACATGAGAATCCAAGATCAATATCTTGTTGATATTCATATTTGAACAAGTTGCTGCAATAGCTGATTTCCCTTTCATCTTCTGTGCTGCTTCCATTGATGTAACTAGTCGAATTCGAGTTTAAAGAAGCTGGACTTGATGAAGGTGTGGATAGGTTTGATAAGTGTGAGGTAAAGTCGAATTTACTTGAAGTCAAATTCGACTGATGATCGATAACTTGTTGTTGGTTATAACCGTAGTTTTCCATGGCAATAAGGTTGTCAAGATTGTCTTGCCAACTGTTTGTAAGGTAAGTTTGCGGGTCAAAACGGGTAAAACTTGAAGGAAGTTGGTTTACATTTGGTTCCATGAGTTGGGCACATTGATCACTAGTAAATGGAACACAATTAGAGTTGTCCATTGGGGCACAACTAGGGATTTCTTGAATTAGGGTTTGGTGATCTTGATTTTGAAGTTGTGGTAGATGGTTTTCTGAAATTTGGTGGGGATTTCCGAATTGGTTTACTTGTCCATTTTGGTGAACCAAGTTCGGATTTTGATTGTTTTGAGACGACAGGAGTGAAGCTGCTAGCCTCAATAATTCGGGGTTCACTGATGGTTTAACCCCAAACATATTTGTGCCAGGTGAGCTATAAAATGAGGAGCTCAAAATGGATGAGATGTCTAGAAGATCAAGTCGAGGACTGTGAGTAACAGGATCGATTCCCATACGAAGAAGTCGTTTCCTAATATGCGTGTTCCAGTAATTTTTGATTTCATTATCTGTTCTTCCAGGTAAACGAGCTGCAATAGCTGACCATCTGTTTGAAAGATAAAACACCAATGATTAGACACTTTTACATCTAAATTTCAAATCTTTAACAAAAATCCTTTTTACAAAATAATATTTTTATCAAAACCCATCTTTTAAAAATTCTTATAAGTGATTAATGGAACATATATAAATCAAAAGATTGACTTACTTGTTCCCCAAAACACTGTGTAGTTGAATAATTGTTTCTTCTTCTTCAAAAGAAAACCTTCCTCTTTTAATATCCGGTCTCAGATAATTCGTCCATCTTAATCTGCAACTCTTTCCGCACCTCTGTAACCCTACAAACCATCAAATATTAACCACAAAAGGATCAGTAAACAGCAAGACAGACGCGCAAAAGATGTTAAAGATCCCTGCTTTTTCGTATGCCACGAATTCAAGAACTTACCAGCATTCTTGGGGAGAGTTCTCCAGTTCCCATAACCATTCTTTTGAATGTAATCAATAAGTTTTTGATCTTCTTCTGCAGTCCATGGACCTTTCTTTAAACCATTTTTTTCACAACAAGGCGATCTTCCCATGGTGTTCAAGTTCTGTGATATATGTGTTTGTTTCTATAAAGTGTTGTGTGTATATATATATATATATATATATATATATATATATAGAGAGAGAGAGAGAGAGAGAGAGAGAGAGAGAGATAGATCTAGTGTGTCTGTCTGTTGCAGAGAGAGAGATGTAGGTCCGTAGAAATGGGAATACTTGTGTGTGTATATATATACATGTAGAGAGATAAAGAAAGAGAGATCAAAGGGAAAGAAGACAAGAAACAAAAGAGGAAGTCAAAGGGATTGGGTGGCCGTCCGGTGTTAATATTCATGGCAACGTGTCCCTTCTTTAAAAGCTTCACACATTAACACACGTATAACACACACTTGGGTGTGTATCCACAATAAATATTTTACAAAGTCAAATGTGTTTTGAGCTTCTAGTAAGTGGTAACTTTAAAGTTTAAACCGTGATTTGAGTTGATGGTTCAGTGATACAAACTTTCACTCTAGAAGTATCGTATCAAGAGTTGCTCAAGTATTGTTCTGATCAAATTGTATTACTAATGTGACATTGACCCACCTAATTATTTACATTACTCGAGTACATAAACCGAGACCACCCTAAAAAAACTCGAAATAGGTGATGAAAACCCACTAGTCCAACTAGAAACCATTTTTTATATTTTGTCTCAGGTAAGATTTTAATCTAAAACCTTTGTTTTAATAACATTTTGAGATATCTTATGTTACCATTTAAATTAAAGATTATTAGTAAATAATATATATATATATATATATATATATATATATATATATATATATATATATATATAATATGCAATATGTAATTTATGAGTAAAACATATAATCTAATTATCTTTAAAAAAATGGTCAATTTACAGTTTACACACATGCTGCTAGGTTTCACTTAGGGCATATGATAAAAGGGTGATGTCATCACAAGATGGGACTTCAACTTTTTGATATTATATATATATATATATATTATGTATAAATTATGAACTTATTTATGTATAGTAAGTTGTATTATTATATATGGTTGGTTGTACTCATATTTTGTTTTTATTTTTTTTTTAATGTTTAACCTTTTTATGTAAACCAATACTTTATATAATTTACAATTAAGCTTTGATATTTTTTACTTTTAATATTGTTCGTTTATACTTTTCATCTTTCACAAAATTTTGTTTTATGTTGTGGTTTAAAATTTTCAGTTAACATGCCGTAAGATGCGCGTACGGTTTAACGTTTTTACTTTGAACTTTTCCTATTAAATGGCAACAGCACAACGCACGCGTCTTGTATGGACGTAATTATAGTTTTTAATATTTTATGTCTCACGTGGGTGGTTCATTATTTTTATGTCTAATTTCCGTTCAGTTCTGTTTTTTCCTTATTTATTTATTTTTTAGTATAACTTTTACCGGTGTTAGTGGTCGCTGATAAGTATATGATATTAGTGATACTTGACACTGTTTTACGTACGCGCTGCAACGCAGGTGTCGTAATACTAGTTTTTTAATTGAAAGTTTATTCCAATTAATTAACTATATATTAATTTCTAAACACAATGAATAGTAGAGTTTTATGATTTGTGGTACTAGCCCTAAAAGTTTTTTTGTTTGTGTTTTTCCATTAAAGATCTAGAGAGATAAATAATCAAAAATGAATTTGGTAGTTTTGATAATTGAGTGGATATAAGTAACATAATGAATAGTAGAGTTTTGTGATATGTGGTACTAGCCTCAAAGTTTTTTATTTGTGTTTTGCCAATTAAAGCTCTAGAGAGATAAATAAACAAAAATGAATTTGGTAATTTTGATAATTGAGTGGATATAAGTAGAACAATGAATAGTAGAATTTTGTGATACGTGGTACTAGCCCCAAAAGGTTTTTTGTTTGTGTTTTGCCAATTAAAGATCTAGAGAGATAAACAAACAAAAATGAATTTAGTAGTTTTGATAATTAAGTGGATATAAGTAGCATAATGAATAGTAGAGTTTTGTGATATGTGGTACTGGCCCTAAAAGTTTTTTTGTTTGTGTTTTGCCGATTAAAGTTCTAGAGAGATAAGTAAACAAAAAATGAATTTGGTAGTTTTGATTATTAAGTTGATATAAGTAGCACAATGAATAGTAGAGTTTTGTGATTTGTGATACTAGCCCCAAAAGATTTTTTTTGTTTGTGTTCCACCAATTAAAGCTCTAGAGAGATAAGTAAATAAAAATGAATTTGATAGTTTTGATAATTGGGTGAATATAAGTAGGAAAATAGAATGAATGACAATTCACAAAAACCTAGAATGTTGAGGCAAACCCTTTAATTTTTAAAAAGTTTATAAAATATTACTTTAATCTTCTCAAGTTTCTATATATATTAACTTTGAAAAACTAACTTAAATATGTCTGAGTTTTCACGTAAATTTATTTGAAAATGAGTCGGGTCAAATATAAAACATTTTCATACTTATCTTTAAGTACATTTTTAGTTGGAATCTGTTTCGACTAAATTTTGTTTATAAACAACTCGGGTAAAATATAATATGTTTTCATTCAGCGTTACAAATTCGAGTTACTTTACAGTTCGACATATATTTAGTTTGGAAACAAGTTGTGACGATCTTAGTTTATACTTTATCACACCACATAAGCCATCACTGCATATGCTTATTATTATTTATGTTTTGAGTTGGTCGATATTTTAATGTAATTTTTGTTTGGGGTCGTGCCAAATATAGTACGTTTTTATTCGACAATATATATTGAATTACCATACGTTTCGATGTTAATTTTGTTAGAAAGTCGGGTCGATTTTAGTCTATACATTATCATGTCATGTTGCCGCCGCAATACACGGCTGGTGTAATTACTAGTTAAGTTAATAGGGGATGATAATTAATAAAAGGGCTCGATAATAAAATCTAATGTTGGATAATTTGATGGAAAATGTTGTGATTCTTAATCAATTGGTTGTGCATCCTAATCTTACAATGTATAGGATTGTAGATTATTACTATGGTAACATAAATTGACGATGAAAAAAAGTTAATGTATAAAACTGGTTAAAGCCGTATAAATATCATTTTGATCTATTCGTATCGATCCGTTTGAACAAAGGAAATATGTGGCGATATAGAAAACCAAAACTAGTGGAGGAACACTGGATTTTTGTGGATCAACATAAATAAGAAGAAGCTTGACTCGGTTATAAAGTTAATGGTGTCATTAAGTAGTTGAAGTGGTTTGTGAACTTAAGCAAGTAGTTAAGACAAGAAGTAGTGGCAGAATAAGTATAAATAGGACTAGTATTTCATATTGTCATGTAGGTTAGCTATAGTATGAGATTCCAGTATTGTGATCTTCAAGTTTCCAAGCTATTGTATTCTTCAAGTTTTTCAAGTTCAATTTATAAATTCTTTCATTCTTAAATAAGTTTTGATTCTCTAAACTAGCCTTCATCTATTGTCCTTCTACCTTCTCCCATCGAAAGAGTCAAAACTAGTACTACCAAAGCTAACAAACCTACTGCCACTACAAAGAACAAGAGGTATAGCAATGACAAAGTTAATGCTATAGAATACAAAAGTTGTCGCTACAAACTATAAAGATGAAACTTAGTCGGCAGTAGGTCGTTGCTATAACTTAGTCGCTCGAAGTCTAAAAAGTCATCGTAATTGATGTCGTCTCTATAACCTTCCAAGTGCATAATCAAAAGATATCGTTTAAGTTGCTATAACTCCACATTTATTTTCAAATACAAGTAAACTATTATACATGAGTCTCCGACCAATTCTAGTGCTTGAATACCCTCCCGTCTAACATCTTGACACAAGAGGTCAAACTAATTGAATGTTTGACTAGTATGTAGTTTTTGAATATCCAGCTTATTGCAAGTCAAAAAGAATATGTTGACTCAAAGGACGCTCGATATTAATTGGCATGCATCAACCCGAGTACCGAATGGGTTTGTCAGACCAATAGATCTATCTACGTACTTTCGTGGCTTCCTCGAAGTTAATGTTTGTGTAAATTTTAGAAAAATAGAGGAACTTTGTAGTAAAAAGTGTTACAAAATATAACAACATGTATAATCAGTTTAGTTTCACTAGTATAAGAAAGTTATCATTGAGTTTGCAAAATACTAGTTTTGACTTTAGAATTTGAATTCCTAGTTTGATATAGAAAGCATGATTCAACATTAAAATACAAAAGAAAATGGGGCTATGAACTCACCTTGTAAAGTAGGTTGGTTGATTTGCAGCTTATAGTAACTTGGAATGAGAATTTCCCTAAGTAAGTTTATTAAGTTAGTTTATTGTATTTGTGGATAGTTGAAGGGTTGTTATTGTAAAAGTTCAAGAATGGTTGTCGTATACTAGATATGTGTCATTCTAGAGTAGCACATCCAACACAAGGATTCACAAAAAGAGTTAATGGAGTTTCATCACTTAAGTAACCCGTCTTTTATTAGTTAAAACCTTTTTGCTTACCATATAACTACATACCGAGTGAAACGATTCTAGATTATATTAGACCAAATCAAAGCTCTCTTTCCAATTCTCCCAATTAGACTTCTTTCACTCACTTAGTGGTTTTAATCAAGCCCCATTTTGCCTTATCAAGTATAGTAACAAGTGTATATATTAAACAAGGATGAGAATAAATAAGTTGTATAGTATAGGATTACAATTGAAAATATAAAGAAATTTATTAGAAACATGATTCAAAGTTGAGAGATAATCAAAAGAATTATTAAAGTTTTGGTTTTTATTTTTTAAAACATGTTTATATTACTTATTTTATAATAAAAATCATTGAAATATTCATGAAAAGATTGGAAAGTTGCAAAATTTAGTGTATTGATAGCTTTGGACAAATTCACGCACTAAACTTGTGCAAGATGTTTGAGAGGTCAAATCAATGAGTTAGAAGACGTTCTTTATATAGTGAAAGATAAGAATCTGAATTTTATTTAAAAAAAGTAATCATTGAAAAATGATTTGTTATGAGAATGATATGATTGTTCGAAGTTGCCCCTATGAATCTGTCAAAATCCAACAAATATAAGTTTGATGTGTTTAAGCAAAGTTTTGATTATTTCATGTTTATTTGATGCTTTGATCCATCTTAGATCTATCTTAGATCTATTATTACTACAAAAACATATTATTTAATCATATATCCAAGCCGGTTATAATTGAATTTTGATAAAATAAAATTGGAAATGTATGAACACAAAGAACATGAATAACACTAAAACTTATCTGATGGGAAAATTGCTTTGGATCTTCAAGAAAGTATCTATGGGTGAGATTTATTGCTATGAGAGCTCTAGATTTAGAGTTTGGTGTAAAAAATAATGAGAATAATACCTCCTATTTTTAGTGAAAGAATTAAGGTTTTAGGTTTCGATTAGGTTTGATTTTCATAATATTTTTATTAATAATAATCATATATTTTAGTATGGATGTTGATGGACGAATTTTTATTATATTTTAGAGTTAGAATAACCTTGGTTTATTATTTGTTAGATTTAGGTTAATTACTAGTTAGTTAATTACTAGTTTATTAGATATATATCACTTCAATGATTAAAATAGCAAACTAATATATATATATTAGTTTGCTATTTTAATCATGATATATATATATATATATATATATATATAAAAGACATATTTAATTCATTAAATCTTTATGCTTTTAACAAAAATTACATATCATAACCTAAAGTTACACATATGTAAATGTTTGCCCTTATAGTTGTATATGTTTCACTTATGTTGTAATATACCATTGTTTTAGAATTTTGTTAATGTCAAGACCCTTCCAAGTTAATATGTATAGCAAGACCTAGTATTTACACACGTGTTATCATAGAATCACACTAACATTTAATAAAAAGAGATCTATTTATTAATATTATTTTTAAATAAATAATTTTTTTATAAAATAATATATTTTTATAAAGCATAAAACTGTTTTTAAAATAAGATATATTAAAAATTGGTATTTAAAAAAACATTTTTTTAAAAACCAATAATAATTAACTTGGGAGTTACAATAAGAAAATTTTTAAAAATGACATTTTATACGGTTTGTTTAGAACAAAATAATTATATTTTTTTTGGAAAAAAAATTAAAGTTTTTTTAAAAAAGTTGATATCACTGTTTATTAGTTATATTAATTTTCTCATACGTAATTTCAACCATATCATATCTTATAATATCATTTTATAATTAATAAATTTTATTATATTACTATTTTATCTATTTAACCCGTGTAATATACGAGTTTACTAAAGCTAGTATAAATATTAAAGAATGAGATGATGTGAAATATAAAGGATGTTTGTGATGGATGGATGGACCCGAGAGAAAATATGTGTTTTTAAAGGATGTATGCATATTGTTGATGTGTTGGCTAACTGAGGGTTTTTTTTAGTTTTTGTGACGCCACCTATTTAGGATGCTATCAATGAGTTCTCGTTTGAGATTCATGTGCTTGTTCTGTAGCCGAAAAATTCAATCGTTGCTTTGAGCCTAGCATGTTAAGTTTCCGCTTGTATATGTGATTTTTTATCACTTACAGAATATTTCACATTCAAATACGCAAATTAAGTGCGAGATCAATTAATATATTCATTCATAGTTCATTATATACGACTTAGGGACATTTGATATGTATTTGGATGGAAATCATATGTTAAATAGTTACTTCTTTAGAATAACAAATGCTTTTGATTTAAAATTATGGAATATGAACAAATAAAAAGCATGACATTAATTTTGTGACAACAACTCGCACTTTCACTGACATAAATTTCCGGTGGGGTACGGTGTTGATGGTCAAAAGGTCAGCGATTCATCCATAGCTTTCTTCATCGATTATTTTCATATTAGCTGTCTTCCAACGCTTTAAGAGACAATTTACACAACCTTCATTTTCAATTAAAAGCTAGTCCTGTTAATTATATTTTACCCACATTAAAAAAATACCATATTTTACCATTCATGTTAATGAAAACTAGGATTGTTTCAAGATGCATTGGAGTGGAGATTTCAATTGGTCCTGCACATTGGTTTCTTGAAACACGGGGAATTGCGCGTAGGGTGTTTGTCGGATCGGATAACATATTATTTAGATTTGATAATCTCATGACCCTATTTGAAATCTGATAGAATCCAAATAAGGATATCTCTATATATCCGATCTGAATCTATCCAATTCAATTTAGATTAGTTTCGGACTAATCTGAATAACCGAATAAATCAAATAATAACTTTTTCTCATTTTTTCCTTTTTTTTCTATTTTTTGGCTAATTTTTTTTCTTAATATTTTATAAGTCTAAAATCACAATAAAAAATATAAAACTAGAAAATACAAATTTGATTTGTACATTAATTTAAAATTTAAACATGATAGTTAATTGTATATAACCTAAAAATTATAACCTCTAATTTAAAATAACAAGTCAACAATCAGTTATTGTATAATTATTTAGGATTAGAAGATTGAATGAGTCAACTTTTATGTATTGGAGTTGAAAACATAGTTTAATTTTCTTAGTATTGAGATCCTATCCGAATAAAAATCGGAACGATTTATTCGGATTCGGATACGAACTAGATATTTTTAGATATCGAGTTTTCTAAAACACCCCTACTCGCACATGTAATTCTAGAAAAAATATTATGAAAACGTAAGAAAAATGAGTACATTTGTAATTGTTGAGTAGCGTATAAGTTGAAAGAAAAGATAGAAGAAAAGGAGAAAAGGAAAATGGAAAAAATGAAGCTGCATTTCAGCTAGAGCTGTAAATGAATCAAACCAGCTCATTGACCCTAACGAGTCCAGAATGTGAACTCGGGTTTGGCTTGTTTATATACGAACGAGCTCTAGCTAGCTTGCGAGCCAAATTGTATTTTGAGAAAAAAATAATTTTATTATTTATTATAAATATTATATATGTATAAACAAAGTATAATATACTTTTTATGATATTTTATCTTAACTCGTTTAATTACATGGCTAGTATTTCATGAACTATGATCATTTTTATATTTTTATACTTAATAATTCACATTATAAAATATCAAATTGATCTTATGTTTATGATCGATTTATTTAAATAACATGACATAAATTTGTTTTATAATCTATAGAAATAATAATTTAGCCTTTAATTTAAACGAGACATTGAATCAGCTAACGAACCTTGGTTTGGGTTCGTCTTGTGAACAAACAAAATCGATTTCAAGTAAGCTATGAGCCCTGAGCTTTTTAAATAGCTATAGTCTCAGCTGTGCTGCCAAGTCCGTTTCTTTGTAATCTAAATTAAACCAAATGTAAATATACATTAATAGATTGACGAATTTAAACAATATCCATAAGACAAAAGGGTTAATGTATATAGAACTTTATAAAACAATAATGTATAGGAAAATTTTTAAAGGGGAAATGAAATTGTATTAGAAATAAGAAATAAAAAATAGAAAAGTAATTATATTTTACCAAACTTGATTTTAAATAAAATTTTATGTTCAAAAATAGATAAAATAAACGCGTCATAACAATACATTTAAAATTTTATAAATCATTAATTTTTATTTTACAATAAAAATATTCAAGGTCCAGGTCGGATATAAAATCACCATAGAATGATCTTTGATGCTTATTAGATTATAAAAACATTTCTTGATCGAGCAATCATTATTTTTTGGGACTTTTTATCCGACTAATCCACTTACGACTTTTCAAACATGGTATGTGTCTTGCTCCTTGAACACAATTAAAAGGGTTCGAAACTTGAATAACGATCTACCCTGAATCAGATGACAACATAGGCTGTATAGTGGTTGTCTCTAGTCTAAGAAAACCTTATGAGCTTATGTGACCAATCATGCTTTAATTCATATCAATATTATGTTATAACTCATTAGTCCCAACCATATCATAATTTGTTCACCAATCTTATCATAAAATAGAAACTAAAAAAATAAAAACAATATTCTGCATTATCAATTAGCAAGGACCACATATTTATGTAATGTTACACTGTTAAGCACTGCAATAAAAATATAAAAAATATGCAGTTTTTGAGGACTTTAGTACATTTATTTATGTGGTTTCGATGAAAATAAGCAAGGATCATGTGAACCCTGTTGAGACATTGAAAAATAATGTCTTGAAAGTCTTGCTCCCCATCTTTGATGAAATATTAATATATTATAAAGTTTTTAACTGCAATTCATTTTTTATACTCGCTAATTACAACACATCTAATACAGGATTTAATCCTTCAACCTCAAAAAGAAATATACCATTGATCAAATCATCATTTTTGGTCCATGTGACGAATAAGGGGCCAGAGCAACTGAGCAAGGGAGCGGGTGAGGCGACCACCTAAGAGTCAATCTTTAGATGGAGGGGCAAAAAAATTTGTAAAAAAACTACATAATATATATATATATATATATATATGCATATTTTATAAAAATTCTTTATAAAATTGATTCATTACATACTTTAAACAACCTTATTTTACTATGATTTGGAATAAATCATTTAGCGCATTTAATTGACTAATCACACACAAACGGTTTAAACTCATTAAAAAAACAAAAAGTGATTAAATATTTTTTTCTTTTGGAGCACATTTTTCTAAGTCACCCCGGGGCCTAAAGTTCTCGGCACCAACATTAGGTGAATGTGCTTTTAAATTTTATAACGGTGTAAACGAACCGAGCCGAACCTGAGCTAGCATAACCTCGAGCTTGGCTCGTTTTGGTTTTAGAAATCTCGAGCTCGAGCTCGGCTCGTTTGTAGTTATATTTGTATAGCTCGAGGTCGGCTCGTCATAAACTTTTCAAACTCAAGGTCGACTTAGGCTTGGTTCGGGCCCAGCTCGTTTATTGTTGAATTGTTAAACTTCTATTTTTTATAATTAGTCTTTCATTTATTTGTAATCATACTTTTTATACATAACATGATATATATTATTTATTATTTTTATCATAAGAATATATATGATAATATTGTTTATGTAAATGTGTATATAATATATATTTAATATGTAAACAAAATATTATATAATTAAATAGCTTGTTTAGGCTCGCGAGTCGGCTCGAGCTCGATATCTAAAGCTCGGGCTCAAGCTTGTTAGTAAACGGGTCATAAGATGAGCTTGAGCTCCTTTAAGCTTAGCTCGATTCGAGGTTTTTTTGAGACGATCCCAAGTTGCTTGCGAGCAGCTAAGAATAACCCATTTGGTAGAGACTTTGCATTTAAAAAAATATGTATTGGGTTTAAACATAAGCGATGGTGTAATTTTATGTATTGTTGATATGCCGTTTTAAAAAAAACACATAAAAGGAATTAAGAAAATACATGTGCTAACAAAACCACACCAGAAAAAAAAAAGAGAAAAAATAAAAATTTTCCTATACAACAAAAGTAAGATATATTAAAAAAATACGTTAGAAGGGAAGGCGTGGTTAAAAAATGAGGCGGGTAATTAAGGTGATGTGAAGAATTTGTGACTGACGGTAGGTAACCAAACACGCCCCCTGCATTTGTGAGCGGGCCATGAGGGAAGGGGGGTGGGGCGCCGCCTTCCTATAGTGTTAAATTTTAGTCTGATAGTGTAAACTTTTATATAAATATCAAGTCCGTCTCTCCTAAAAAAATTAATTTCGCCCCGTCCCTCTTACGAAAGAGTTGAAGCTCCGTCACTGCACTGTCCATACGCAGTATCCAATTTACACATATATAAATTGATGTGTGACGTTCACGTTGATGAGAGAGAGTGAATTAATGGACTCACTACACTAACCACTCGATCCCTTTGATACCGAAGTAAACTTGATTCACATGTTGCATGCATGCCACATAGATAGCATATGTCAACGTGTACATGTTAAGCCTAAATAATCCATTAAACATCAACATTGTTTCACCAATCAACACATATGACTTTTTACTAACAAAAAATTAAGAGTATAATTAAGAATAATAAGACCATATTCTTAGCCTAATGTCTCCCATCGTCATGGCATCAAATAGCATATAAAAATCCCAAAATAGCATGAGTAAGCATATTAGGCACTATTTAATATTAATAGTGTATGAATACTTTAATCTTTCGTAGTCGAATCGGGTAATGCCAGCAATAGCAAGTGCATTGATTGATGATCACACATAGGCCCCTACAAATAGATAATATTCGGTTGATCATCCACGAAATGTTAGTACTTTATTTTTTAATCCAACAACCCCTAATTCTTTTTAAAAAAATACAAATATGTTTTATATATGTGTGTAATGTGTTTTAAATAAACAAAACACCAATTAAGATATGTGTTTCTTATGAGAACCATATATATGACATCATCATGATGCGACATGTTTATTTTAGATAAGCATGTACGCATATGTAACATTTGTATATGCACAAGACATTTTAATATATTTTTAATGCAACGTATTGTTAATAGTTACGTATTACTTATATTGTTGCTTTGTTACTCAACATGGTTATATAATTATGTAAATTAACTTTTTTGAAAAAATATAATACCAATAGATACTATACTGATCAAATGAATATAATAAAATCTTATTTAATCTTATAATATCATTAAAAAGTAATAAAGTACGTATTAAAAGTTGTTTGACATTAAAGTTTTGATAAAACTAAATTTTAAATAGAAAAACTCAACAACTGAGAATTTCCGTTTTACCATATGAATATTTTTTATTTTTTTTATTAATTACGATCTTATCATAGCCTTTATTTTAACCATTAACACTTTGCATTAAAAAATTAGGTACTTTTAATAATCTTTTAAATACTTCGCATCAATATATTAGGTACTTGTGTTAGATATTGTTATGGATATATATTGCATGTATGTTTATTAGTTTATTATATAAAGCATAGTTTAAAGGCACTTTCTAGATGCGTTATCGCTCGAGGACCATGCATGTGAGGTGAGCAATGCATTTATTACTATTTTAAGCAAGTTTGCATGCAGTGTGTGTGGATATCATTCTGCAATAGGTGGTATAATATAATCAGATCAAATCCATATCTAATTATATACTAATCCATGCATATATAATTCATTACGTGTGAACTAACATATATAATAATGTAAGGGAAGGTAAAATAAAATGTTTATTTTATTTTAAAGTTAGCTTAAACAAAGCCCGAATGAACATTTGAACCGGCTCGATCGTCAAATCTCAAACTTTAAACCCTAGCTAAAGTTAACCTTTAAAACATAACCCTAAATCCTAAAAGTTAAACACTAAAACTAAGCTGTATAAAAGTTAATTTCTAAATACTAAAATGTTAAACTCTAAACTTTAAAAGCTATGCTTTAATACTAAAAATGCTAAAGCTAATTTCTAACTTTAAACCTTAATTCTAGACACTGTGAGAGTCCACAAGAACGCTCCAACGTCTCCTGAATGAGTCAGAATTTGTTAGAGTTGTCACATATACTTCTACTATTTTTTAGTCTTTTAGACACAAGTAACTTTTTATTTCATCCTTCATTTAATAATACATACGTATAAAAGTGTCCGTTAACAATGTCACTGAAGGATCACTTAGGGGCTTGTCCATCGGTAAAGCTAGCTAATATATGAAAAATAAATGAAAGTTATGATGATATATATCCCCTTAACAAAAGTTATAAGATCAAATAGAAATAATATACAAATTCTATATTTATATATATTTCAATCAAAATTTGTTATATATAGCATACACGATACGTGCATTAAAAAACAAAACTCCAAATTCGTATGCATTTGATCTCAGCCTGATCAACGGTCTAACTATTCGAATTATTTATGACCTATACACCTAGAGAAAGTGATCAAACCAACCAAATTGCGACATGTGTGGTACTATTAATTATATGAGAAAAAAACTGATTTGAGAGTTGTAATAATATAAACAAGGTTAGATAAACCATATAGCTGTCTCTTTAATATGCACAATAATCTCAGTTTGAGACCACCTGCACCAATCAGATGGTAGCTATACATATTATAACACATGTATTGCAATAATTGTGCATGATTTCATGCATTTTCGAATAAATTAAAAGTAGATCAACAGATCGATACAAGTTGGTCCGATTAATATTGTAACATTAATATGTCATATATCGACCAAACCCTTTCTGGAAAGTTCAGGAACTTGACTAGAAACACTTTAACCCAATGTTGTTGAGACCGGATCGGACTGGCCGGTCCGACCGGTTCGAACCCCAATCGGAGATGGTCCGGTCCGGTCTGGTGTGACTCGTTTTGAACTGGTTGAACCGGCCGGTTCGTTCCAAACCGCTGGTCGGACCGGGAAACCGGACCGGTTCAGACCAGTTTTCCTTTTTTTTTAAAATTTTAATGGGTAAAAACGGGATGTTAAACCATAAATTAGTACGTCGCATATACAAATATATTTAAGTTTTATATATAACTATAATATATATATAAATCATAAATAAATTACTTATATTTAATTACATATATAAATATAATTAAAATATAGTTAAATCCGGTCCAACTGGTCCGACCACCAAATCAGTAAGGTGTCCGGTTCGACGTCCGATCCGGTTCTGAAAACATTGCTTTAACCGAACTTTAGTAACACCCCACTTGATTACCGCATGAATAAAGGTGGCAAAAATGACAGGTTTGATTGGGCTCGTTATTAAATGGTTTCGAGGCAAGATGGGTTTAAATTAGGATGGATTGTTTCTTAAAAAAATGTCGGAATCGATTTGGGTTAAATTGAGTTCAGATCAAAATAGGTTATTTAAAATCAAAACTACAACTATACAATATATTTTCACAATACAACCTAAAGTCAAATATTCATCACGTTGTTCCATCAATAAATGCAGTGTAGAAGACAATATATAAAATGGTGCAAGCAGTTTGTATTCTAGGTTAACAAGATAAAAAGAATAATTCTTTCATGTTCAATGTTTCTTTTACGTATCCAGAACAAATAAATTTCAATTTATAGATTATTTTATAGGAAATATGTTTACTTTTATATTAAAATATAATAATTCTACCGATGCTCTCGTTAACCATGAGAAATATTTTATTACAATACGTTTACAAATACGACTAAAAAATGAATATAAACAATATTTATGTACCAAACCTGATTCGAACAAACGACTTTAGTATATACTACAACGAGTCTTATATAACATTCATGACACGAGTCTTCACCACGTTTGAATCTTCAACTATATCCCTTGACTACAACAAATAACAAACAAAAGATTGACGGTTGTGGCTGAGGATCGTGTTAAACACGGGTCCCTTAAAATAAATTTTGTGTCTCTACTCAAAACAACGTGTCTGTCTCCCAGGATACAACAGCCAAAATAGTATGTACTGTCGGAGTGTGTCTCGCCCTGAGAGATCACCATTTAAAGTATGTGTTATGATGTTATATGGAATAAGATTAAAGATAATGGTGTATGAAAAACAATTTAGAGAGTACTTCTCTCTAAATTTTTATAAAATTTGTTAAATATAAAAAGAATAAATTTCTTTTTTTTTCATCATTATAAGTTTGTTTATATACTCATGCTAAATACTTCATATTAATGTGAGTTTTATGATTTAAAAATAAAACTTTCATTTGATTTATAAAATGTTTTATAAGACCAAATTAAAACTCTTATTTTATTCATAACATGTTTAATACCAATTTTAATAAAAATTATGATTCATAATAAATATTCATTATATTTATTAAAAGACTTGGTCAACATAAAACATTCATTTTAATCAATATATGTCTTTATTAGCATTAAAGAAATTGCAATAATTTCCTACTATAGTCACCCAAGTTTTATTTTTTTTCATTTTGACCACTCAACTTCGAGCATCAATATCAATTCATCTTAACTTCAGTTTGGACACAATATAGTTCGTTGCAAAACGAGAACTTAAACCAATAAATAAATAATTATTTATATAACAAATATATAAATATAATTATTTTGTGTCCAAAAGTCCAACAATCCCCCACATGAATGGAGATCGAACAAAACACATAAAATTCCCAATGAAAACTCGACAGTTGAATCTTGCAGGATAGGTAGGTGTCCCATTGAACATTCATTTGTGAAGTATACTTAGCTTACTGGTGGTGTGTAGACGTGATGTCTTTGAACAGACCCTGTATTGTGTAGACGACAATATACCATTCACACAAGACTCTCCCTAGTCGGGCCCATCCCCTCATTATCGTGTTCGTTATGGTCATGGATCACTATCCGGGTTCTACGAGAGCTCTAGGATTTACGCCAACCCACAAATCCATTCGAAGCGACCCCACTTCTCTCTAACATAGGTGATTCCATGAATTATTAAAAGCATTATGGTTATATTGATTCCCACAATCATTTAACCTGAATATGTTTAACCTTTCTTTGGTCACTGGTTCGGGGTACTCCCCTAGAGTGAATGAACTAGGAAGTTCGTCACTCCCTTTTTGTTTTAGGGTACTCCCCTATAATGACTCCGTCGTTCATATGATTAAGTTGTCCTATTGAACCTAGATATTGGGATCTCCAGTCAGCTAGGTTAGGTTTCTCTCATATTTCTTTTTTCTGACAGAGTTTAGTCTAATTCCTCTCTATCTCGTCTCGTTTCAACCCATTGGTTGTTTGGATCCAAAATTATTAACTATCACTTTGTCAAGTCGATATACATAACTTCAATCGAGATAAGTTTTCATGATTTGTTCTTAACTCGTAAGTTAATAATGTCTTTTGTGAAACTTCTAAGTGTATTTGAATAATACAATTCTTATTTCAAGACGAACACGTCTCTTTTATGTCTTTGGTAGTAGACATCTATCAAGATTCTAAATCTAGCCAATTAGAATTTGAGTCTATCATAGAACTTTTATGACCTTTGTGTACTACACTAGATCATATGTTTGCAATATCTTTGGATTGTCAAAATCCATATTGCTAACATTTTATTTTCAAATATAAGAAACCCTCACATTTAAGTGTTATTAAATAACATCCTTACAAGATAATGAAATGTTCTCCCTTTCTAAATAGATTTAAGAAAACTTCTCACAAAACCATTTCTACATACCTTAAAGGGTTGTTTCTAAAATGGCATCTCCCCCATATTTCTTGCAATTTGATTTCAAAGTGAGGTTTGATATTAGACAAACCTAGAAAATTGAGTTCTCCTCATATGGCTTTATATACTAGTTAGTTAAGTTTTCCGTACGTTATATCAACCTTCTTGATGCAAATAAGTATCCTCTTTCAATTTTGTCTATACCTAATTGACCTCCTTAGAGCATCATAATTGATAAGTACTAAGCTAGCATGCTTTAGACTACAGTACTTTAGCATGTGAACAGAAGATGCATCATTTTGATCCTTCACAGCTTTAAGGAATAACGTATTATCCATTGTCCATATCCATATCTTATTATAAACAAATCATGAGATTTATTCATCATCATTCGGTTTAGGAACATAACTCATTTTCCTTTAAACCTCTCATCCACAAGCAAGTTACCAGTCATAAAGCTGGACCCGGTACTCGCCTCAACACCAACTCAACAACAACCAGTCAGTAGTAACTACCGGAACTCGACATTACCACAATAGGTTGGTAGCAACTCAAAGGCAAGCTTGATACCAATCTAGCGTACACACACTTTAGTAGTTGGCATTAAATTAAGACCAAGATCTCAGTAGCATCTTTCAAAACTACTCAACCGACTTTCAAGCACAACAGTGGGAGTGTGCGAAGTGCAAAGGGCACTATCTTCCCTTTGACTTATAAAGACTTAGTAATAAGTCTTGATTCAATTCATTTTGGTGAACACATTTATCATTAACAAGATAAATGATACTCGTCTACAATCAATATTATATTAAGATAGACTCAAATACATTGACACTAAATAATATGCAATTCATAAAGTTTGCCTAGAGTTATTGTCACACCCTGACTGACGGCGGAATTATCGGGGCGGACGAATGTGAAACGATTGTTCATAGCACATGGAACTAAATTAGTTGGAATAATATTAAATACCATTATTCATTGAATAATACAAGTCAATTAAGTCATTACAATACACAAAAATATAAACAATAACATAAGATTTTTAATTTATCTAAGTCCAAGTCCTATATGAGCAAGAAGAGATCCTTAAGTATCAAACTTGAAACATGTTAAAAATAAAGGGTCAACTTTGAAAGTTGGTGAGTTTCCATGGGTTAAACACACACATATATACATATATATAAAAGATTTACAAGTAGCAATTCATGTCAATGGTTATGAATATGCAAGTTTATAGAATATATATAGCTACAATCAAACCTTGACAGTTTACAAGTTTACACATTTACAAGATTATACGATTAGCTAAGTGTTCTTGGATTAACCAAACAGTCTTGTCAGGCGCATAGATCTATGACGTCGTCAGGCTAGCAATAGTTAATGATTGTCAACATATAATGTATCTCATATAACACTCACAATAATACCAATAACCATGACAAAAAGTAAAGATGAATTGCATGTGCAATTACGAGTATCAAGATGTTTACAAGCATAAGTTCATAAGGTTAACATGTTTCACCCTAAAAGGTGTGAAATAAAGTAAAAAGGTACATGGAGAACTCACATGGAAAACTCACAAGTATAGTGATGGTTGTAGAGTACATAAGAAAGCTTGGATGTCAAGAGTCAAAGGTGATGTCCTAAATGATAAAAAAATAATAACTTGAGGTCGGAATTCATTACAAGAAGTTAGGATGCTTAGGAATGTCAATAAGCGAAAGGTAGATTGATAAACGATTATATTGTACCAATTTTAGATTCTTAACAGAATGTTTCGTACGTGTTTCAACAAGTTTTTAAAATAGAAAACGATTTTACAAAATTATAAAATTTTACATTTGACTAGTTCAAAGTCTCCCGGACAACTTTAATTCAGAAACATTTTTATGAAAAGATTCATAAATAGGTCAAAAAAGCAGCACAAAACAGAAGGTTCTGAAATGCGCACTTATCTTGTGAAGGCTATTGTGGAGTCGTGCGATTGAGTTTAAAGACGTATAAACTGTCTTTGAAAAGTTAATTCAATGTAATTAACATTGGAGTCGGAGTTTACTCAAAATTTAGTTTGTTATATTCTGCCAGAATTGTAGTAAGGCACTTATGTGCACTTTTAAAATCATTAAAGCATGAAACGGGTTAGAACAATTTATTATGTCAATATATGGTATATTAGTCTTCATTTGAATTATAAAAATATTTTAAAAATTTGGCATAGCCATCATTTAGAAAAATAATTATGTGCAATAACCGAATGCGGTGGCATAGCCGTCCATATGCAAACGGGATTCTTTGTTTATGTTAGTGTGTTGTTAGCTTGATTTAAGAATGTTATTGATTGTTATAAGGTTATGATTATTAACATGTTAATGATCAAATGATAATGATTAAAATAAAAAGAGATTTGGTAGAAGAAACAACAATAGTAAAAACATAAAGTGATGAGAACAATTGGATGTTAGGATGATTGAAATGTATAATATAAAAACAATAAAAGATTACCTTAGTATTAAGAATTCTTGAAATTTCTTGTAAAATAAAATTCTTCAAATTGATCATAACCAATGTACGAAAGAAAGATATAAGAGTGGGATTTTTAGAGAATAAGCAAATGAAAAGTGAGGCCTAAGCTTTGCTTTTATACTTGAGGTTAGGAGGAGGTTATGAATGGTGTTAATGGTGATTTATAAGTCTTTTAAAAGTTGGTATGATTGGAATTTGAAATAAATATAAAATTAAATAATTTAAATAAATAAAAGAATACTTACAATTTAAACTTTAAATTTATTAAAACTTTAATTTTAATTTAACAACTTCTTTTCTATTAAATCTTTATAGACTTTATAAATCTAATAAGAACTTTTAAT
>BJCM01229729.1:0-20068 GCA_018326385.1 Flaveria bidentis
GCCTTTTGACTTATGACTATGACATGCCATAGCTCACATCCTAATATATTATAAAAAAGGATAAAGTACATAAAGTAGAAAGATACAGACATAAGACCTCAATGTACAGTTTACCTAAAGCATGGACCTTTTCACCAACTCATGTAAGTTGGTGACTTTATTAGAGTGGCAGCGGAAAGGGGTCCAGCTTTAAGGAAAAGTGCATCAGATAAAGCATGTTGTAAAAGTCTTCGGAAGAAATCTGTCTTCATAGGTTGAGGCTTTGGAAGACTTTGCCTCTGAAGCTTCGGAAGACTTCATGTTTGGCTTCGGAAGATATTGGTCTTGGCTTGGGAAGATTTCACACTTAGTGTATTTCTTGTTGCTGGTGTGAGAACTTCCAAAACTTCTACTTCAGTACTCATGTGCATGCATGCAGAAGGACTTTGGGTGTTTGGTTGCTTCAGCCTCTTCATAATTCTCTACAGTCACTACTCTAGAACTTTGAAAGGAATGATGGAGTGCTAGTTTCTTTTAGAGGAGATGAGGGTGGTTACATTTCTGAAAGGGGCAAGGTCACAAATGGTAAGCTCAACATTGAAAAGGTAAACTTTGTCAAGGAGCTTGGTATAATCTTCAGAGTGTATCCCAAGTTTGTGTAAGGCCCCGTTTCCGGGGCGCTTACAGCTTGTCAATCATCGCACAATAAACATATATTTTCATTAACTTAAATTAAAAGTTGCAGCGGAAACATTAAAATAACCTTTCATTTCGAAATAAATTCTTTTTCAAGTTAATACAACATTCGTTACAAAACATCGTTTGTTCGCATTACAATGCAAAAACATTAAACAAAAGAATGCCATCCAAAAGAGTTGACTAGCTGCCCCGTGCCATCCTCAGCAACATTACCTGCCAAGTAGAAACACATAAAAGTCAGTGTTGCTGAGTGAGTTCTAGTTTTATATTAAAACATACTTTATCTTTCGTTTAAAATCGTTCTTTACTTTCATCAAATCATAAAAGTTTTTAGAATGTGATCACACATTGTACGTACACATAAATAATATTTATTATCTTCATCATCGTTCATTTTGTACATTTATTATCTTTCGTTACCATCTAGGTCCTGTCTTGTGCTTTACCCCCCTCTAGAGCACTAAGCAATTGATCTAGGGTTAAGCGACAAGGACCTCATACATTTGGTCAATCACAAAGATTGAACCCCTGTGTACGTCCTCATGGGGTATTTAACCTGCACAAAGTTGAGCTGACAACCCCTCATTGGGTGTGAACATCCATACATTTGCTTAATCACACGGATTAAGCCCCAGTGTGAATCCGCATGGGGTAGCTAACCCGCACACGGTTGAGCTAACCCTCCTCATTGAGTTGAACCTCCATACATTTGCTTGCAAGCCTTTCCTAAGTTCGTTCATTCTTTAATGGATGCAATCTTTCATTTCATTTCTTTTTTCATTATCTTCCACTTTATGTTATATAATACTTTCATTTCATTCATTAATATTCAACGTAAAGCCTCGGGAAAATAATCACACATAATAAGGAACATCAACATAAACATACAAACATCGCCATACACAGCACCATCATACATTCATAACATACATCATACATACCATCATGCATAAACATACAACATCATACATCATCATCCATGCCCATCATAACGTCTATGACCTCAAAAGTCAACTTATATGAACCTCCGGGAACCTCCCAATTCAAAATCTACGTCTGTGCATTTCCCCGAAAGTCAGAAAATAAACTATGTTCTTTTGGTCGCATGAGCCTTATTCTATGCGTATGAAAACACTAAGGCGAATCGACTCTATGGGTGATTGAACACTTAGGCGTATGGATGTCCAGTCGCATAGCCTTCAGTCGCATGACTCCCATGCGTATCAACCTCAGTCGCATGGCAATCGGGTGTATGGACTTCAGTTGTATGACCTTCATCCGCATTTCCCCCAGTCACATGACCCCCATCTGCATTTTCTTCAGTCGCATGACCATCATGCGTATGACTCTCAGTCGCATGGAACCCATGCGCATGGACTTCAGTCACGTGCCTTTTGGTCGTATGGCCTCTAGTCGCACGCCATTCGGTCTCACTGTTTCTAGTCGCATAAGCCTAGCTGGGTGTAGAATGCAGTCCCCTTTAAACCTACACTGCAGTTTTCAGCTTCCAGCCCCTTTCTAACATGTTCAAGGAAAAAACCGACCATCCTAAGCCGTAGGAACACAACCACAACATCATTCAAGCACAACCAAACCTGAAATCAAACCCCACCCGAATCACACCCATACACATACACATACATACAGGTTTTTACACCCAACACAACCAAAACGATTTGCCATGTGTTCCGGCCACAAAATCAGTTGAAAACATGTAAAAGATGGGTCCTAGAACTCACATTAACAACCCCTTCAAGTATAGCTTCTCACAAACTCGCTTGACTTCGACTTTTGCACTTGATTCTTCAAGAACCCTAGGTTTTGCTCTTGTTCCTTTCTCTTCTCCCTCTAGCTGAATGAAAAGGGGAGAATGAGGGGAGAATGGGCTGCCATGCCCCTTTTATACCCCCACTCCTCCAAAGATTCTCTTGTTTAGGCAAGTTTGGTCCCTTGACTTTGGGCTTTATTTCTTTTCTTTCTCTTTTTCTTTTTTCTTTGGCTTCAAAGGAAATAACTGGGTGTTACAAGTCTACCCTCCTTATATAGGTTTCGTTCCCGAAACCTGTTATTCCTCAAAAAATTGTGGGTAATGTTGTCTCATCTCTTCTTCAGTCTCCCACGTATACTCGGATCCCTTCCTGAGCTTCCACTATACACGAATAAGAAGAACCACTTTATTCCTCAGCCACTTTTCTTTATGACCAATGATTGCCACTGGTTGCTCCACATAATTGAGTTGTTCTTCTACCTTTCTATCCTCTAGTGGAACAATCATATCTTTGTCTGCCAAACATTTCCTCAAATGAGATACGTGGAATGTCGGGTGAATTCTACTTAACTCCTCTAGTAATTCTAGTCTATAGGCCACCTCTCCTACTCATGCAATGATTCAAAAAGGGCCTATGTACCTTGGGCTCAACTTGCCCTACTTTCTGAACCGAATGATGCCCTTCCTAGGTGATACTTTTAGCACAACTCTATCACCCACCTGGAACTCAATCGGTCTACGTCATTTGTCAGCATACGACTTCTGTCTATCTTTAGCTGCCTTCATAAAAGCTTTGATCCTTTCAAGCTTCTCAGTCATAGCCTCGATTACCTTGACGCTCCCTAACTCTTTCTGACCAATATCACCCAACACACGGGTGTTCGGCATCTCCTGTAGTATAGCATCTCATAAGACAGCATACCAATGCTGGGATGATAACTGTTGTTATATGAGAACTCAGCTAACGGTAAGTGGTCATCCCAACTTCCCCCAAAATCAATACCACATGCCCGAAGCATATCCTCCAACATCTGAATGGTCCTTTCTGACTGACCATCAGTCTGGGAATGATAAGACGTGCTAATGTGTAACCTCGTCCCCATAGCATCGTAGAATTTCTTCTAAAATTTGGATGAAATCGGGTGTCATGATCAGACACAATAGACACCAGTACACCATGACGAGTTACAATCTCCTTAATGAAAAGACCCACCAACCTCTCGGATGAATATGTCTCGCGGATCAGTAGTAAGTGAGCACTCTTCGTCAGAAGATCAACAATCACCCATATAGCATCATACCATCGCGCGGTACGCGGTAGCTTCGTAATATAATCCATGGTGATGTGCTCCCACTTCCATTCCAGTATCTACAATGGTTGGATCTTCCCATACGGCTTCTAATGCTCCGCCTTCACTTGCAAGCAAGTAAGGCACTTACTCACATACTCCACCACATCACGCTTCATACCCAGCCACCAATAATCTTTCTTCATGTCTTGGTACATCATTGTAGCACCAGGATGAATAGAGTATCGAGTCTTATGAGCTTCGTCCATGATCTTCATGCGTAGATCCCCAAAACGAGGAATCCACATTCGTCCTAATCGGTTTCTAACACCAAGTGTGTTTTCACCCATTTCCGTAACCAGACCTCTCATTCTTTCAGAGTTAAGATGATTTTATTTCAATGCCTCATCTTGAAACTCTTTGACTTGCTTCATCACATCAGAGGTCATGATCAACTGGTACGCTTCCACCCGAATCGGTTCGGGTCTCTCTTTCTAGCTAAGAGCGTCCGCCACCACGTTGGCTTTGCTCGGATGGTAATGGATCTCGCAATCATAATCCTCTATAACCTCCAACCATCTTCTCTGCCTCATGTTCAAATCTTTCTGCTTGAAGAAATACTTCAAGCTCTTGTGGTCAGTGAATATGGTGCACTTCGTCCCATACAGGTAGTGCCTCCAGATCTTCAATGCGAAGACCATAGCTACTAGCTCCAAGTCATGAGTAGGATAGTTAACCTCATGAACCTTTAACTGTCAGGATGCATAGGCTATAACTTTTCCCCTCTGCATTAACACATACCCCAACCCCGAGTAGGAAGCATCAGAATAAACCACCAGATCTTCACTTCCATTAGGTAATGATAGAACAAGAGCGTGAGTCAACCTCGCCTTTAATTCCTCGAACGCCTTCTCTTGAACTTGACTCCATACGAACTTTACATCTTTCCAGGTCAACTTTGTCAGTGGAGAAGCGATCTTAGAGAAGTTTTGAATGAACCTCCTATAGTAGCCCACCTAACCCAAGAAGCTACGAATCTCGGATGGCATCTTTGGAGACTTCCATTGCATCACCGCCTCCACCTTTGCTAGCTCCACCATAATCTCATCAGGATTCACCATGTGACCCAAGAACTAAACCTCATGCAACCAGAACGCGCATTTGGAGAATTTAGCATACAACTTCTTCCTTCTCAACGTTTCCAACATTTCCCGAATGTGACCAACATGCTCCTTGTTCTTTGAATAAATTAAGATATCATCAATAAACACAATCACTGATTTATCCAACATCGGCCGACACACTCGATTCATCAAGTCCATAAAAGCAGCTGGTGCATTAGTTAGACCAAAGGACATAACAAGAAACTCGCAGTGTCCATAGCATGTACGAAAAGCTGTTTTAGGGATATCCTGTTCTTTCACCTTCAGCTGATGATAGCCCGATCGAAGATCAATCCTTGAGAACCAACTGGCACCCTAAAGCTGATCAAACAAATCATCAATTCTTGGTAACGGGTATCGGTTCTTTACTGTCAACTTATTCAGCTCATTGTAGTCGATACACATCCTCTTTCTATCGTCTTTCTTCTTTACAAATAAGACTGGAGCACCCCAAGGAGAGATACTCAGCCTTATAAAGCCCTTGTCAAGCAATTCCTTTAGTTGTTCCATCAAGTCCTTCATCTCGGTCGGAGCTAACCGATACGGTGCCGTAGCAATAGGTTGGGCTCCCGGTATCAAGTCAATCTGCAACTCGATCTCACGGTCAGGTGGCACTCCTGGTAGGTCTTCGGGAAACACAACTGGAAAGTCACACACAACTGGTACATCAAACAGTGGTGGTATTAGTCTATCCACATCCTTTACATAAGCCAAGTAGGCGTTACATCCGCGCCTCATGCACTTTCCAGCCACCGCCATTGAAACCACCTTTGGAATCGTAGTAAGCCGATCACCATAAACCGTCACCGAACTACCTTCGGGCGTTGTCAAACAAATCATCTTCTTGCGACACACAATGTTCGCCTCGAAATCCGCTAACCAATCCATCCCAAGAACCAAATCAAAACCACCTAAGGCCATTACGAATGGTTTAACCGGAAATTTGTGACCTTTTAATTCCATGTCACAACCCTCTATCATCTAAGAAATCCTGGTGGACTTACCTATGGCAGTTTCTACATCAAAGGGTGCATCAACACGTCTACTACTAACAGCCAGTTTAGCACAGAAAGCAGCAGAAATAAAACTTTTACTAGCACCAAAATTGAATAACACAGAGGCTAAAGTTGGTTGACTAGAAATGTACCTGACACAACATCAGGGTCCGTCCTAGCCTCCTCCTGTGTCATTGTAAACACTCTGGCGCTCGCCCTCGGCCCTTCACCTCCAGTCTTCTTTGCTCCAGAACCTTCAACCCTCGGCTTCTTACAATCCCTACTCATGTGAACACTTTCCCTATAGTTGAAACACCTCATAACCCCATAATCTCTAGCCGTATGACCAGGCTTCCCACACTGGAAACAAATGTTTGATCCCCATTTTCATTCCCCTGAATGCTCCTTCCCGCATTTGCCACAACTCTTCAACCCCGTACCAGGTGTGACCACATGACGATCATCCACCCGTGCCTTCTTGTTACTTTTCAAGGCACCACCCCGACCAAAACTTTTTCCATTCTTGCTCACCACAGCCACCACCACCTCTCGCTAGTCATACAACCTTCCGACCAATCAACTACCGGCATAAACGTGCTCGGTCGGGCAGTGATCATGTGCCTGCGAATATCCGCTGGCAAGCCCTGAATATACCTTTTGATCTTTCAAGACAGAGGTTTCACCTGATTTGGCACCAACCTTGCCAATTCATTGAATTTGGTGGTGTACTGCTGATGTGTCATGGTTCCCGCCTCCAGCTACAGGAACGCTCTTTCCACCTTATCCATCTCCCTGTGAGGACAGAACTCCTCAATTACCAGCTTCTTTAACTCATACCACCTTATTCTCCCAATTGCCCGACTACCCTCTGCTTGGACTATGTTGTCCCACCAATACAAAGTTGAGTCAACAAACGAGTGGGAAGCAAATTTCACCTTCTAGTCTTCTCGGCACTTGCTGATATTCAAAACAACTTCCATTTCCCTCACCCATAGGTGAGCAGTAACAACAATGCCATTACCGTCAAAAGTAGGGGGCTTACACCTTTGAAATGCCCTATAGTTACAACCTCATGCCGCCTCCGGCGCAGGCTCTTCTTCTTCCTCCTCTTCAGCATCAGAGAGAACAGTTTTTGACTCTGGTTGCTCCCGTCCTCCCGAGGACCATTTCCTCTCTTTCTTTTCCCTTCCCGTACAACCTTTATCACTTCAGTCACTACCGAGGCTCCCAAATTGGCGTTCTCATCACCACCCTCTAGATGAGGGGACTCGGATTCTTCATGAACCACCTTTTCAACTCTAGGCCTTCCTCTTTTAGGTTGCGATTCGGCACCACAACCTCCACCACGTGAAGCTTTTGAAGATCTACCACCGGCCATCCACACACACACTAAAAGATTAAAAACACTAACACGGTCATTCAAGGGAACAACTCAGTTTATGTTAAGTATAGTAAGTCCCTATTACAGTGGCCAGTTGTGATTAGCCACTTACTTTACTCTTCATACCCCAAGCATTACCTATCCTGACTACATCAGTATTTAAATCTACAAACAACACATAACCACATAACATGCGCACATAATATCGGTTAACATTAAGAAAATACCTAATGGCACGCAACTACTCAGACTGGCATCCTTTCCCTTTCTGTTCCATTTTCAGTTTAAGTTTAGGTTTATTTTGAAAATTTACCCGATTCACTTAAACTTTGGCTCTGATACCAACTTGTAAGGCCCCGTTCCTGGGACGCTTATAACTGGTCAATCATCGCATGGTGCACATATATTTTCATTAACTTAATTAAAACGTTGCAGTGGAAACATTAAAATAACCTTTCATTTCGAAATAAATGCTTTTGCAAGTTAATACAACATTAGCTACAAAAGATTGCTTGTTCGCATTACAATGCAAAAACATTAAACAAAAGAATGTCATCCAAAAGAGTCGAGTAGCCGCCCCGTGCCATCCTCAACAACATTACATGCCAACTAGAAACACATAAAAGTCAGTGTTGCTGAGTAAGTTCTAGTTTTATAATAAAACATACTTTATCTATCGTTTAAAACCATTCTTTACTTTCATCCAATCATAACAGGTTTTAGAATGTGATCACACATTTTAAGTACCCATAGATAATATTTATTATCTTCATCATTGTTTATTTCGTAGATTTATTATCTTTCGTTACCATCTAGGTCCTATCATGTGATTAACCCCCCTCTAGAGCACCAAGCAATTCATCTAGTGTTAAGTGATAAGGACCCCATACATTTGGTCATTCACAAAGATTGAACCCCTGTGTGCATCCTTTATGGGGTATTTAACCCGCACACAATTGAGCTGACAACCCATCATTGGGTGTGAACCTCCATACATTTGCTTAATCACACAGATTAAGCCCCAGTGTGCATCCTTATGGGGTAGCTAACCCGCACATGGTTGAGCTAACACTCCTCATTGAGTGTGAACCACCATACATTTGCTTGCAAGCCTTTTGTACGTTCGTTCATTCGTTAATGCATGCATTCTTTCATTTCGTTCCTCTTTTCATTATCTTCCACTTTACAATACATAATACTTTCATTTCATTCTTTAACATTCAACGTAAAGCCACGAGAAAATAATCACACATAATAAGGAACATCAATATAAACATACAACATCATACATCATCATCCATGCCCATCATAACGTCTATGACCTCAAAAGTCAACTTATATGAACCTCCGGGAACCTCCCAATTCAAAACCTACGTCTGTGCATTTCCCCGAAAGTCAGAAAATAAACTATGTTCTTTTGGGCGCATAAGCCTTATTCCATGCGTATGAGAACACTAAGGAGAATGGACTCAATGTTTCCAGTCGCATAAGCCTAGCTGGGTGTAGAATGCAGTCCCCTTTAAACCTGCACTGCAGTTTTCAGCTTCCAGCCCCTTTCTAACATGTTCAAGGAAAAAACAGACCATCCTAAGCCGTAGGAACACAACCACAACATCATTCAAGCATAACCAAACCCGAAATCAAACCCCACCCGAATCACACCCATACACATACACATACATACGGGTTTTTACACCCAACACAACCAAAACGATTTGCCATGTGTTCCAACCCCAAAATCAGTTGAAAACATGTAAAAGAGGGGTCCTAGTACTCACATTAACAGCCCCTTCAAGTATTGCTTCTCACAAACTCACTTGACTTCGACTTTTGCACTTGATTCTTCAAGAACCCTAGGTTTTGCTCTTGCTCCTTTCTCTTTCTCTCTCCAGCCAAATGAAAAGGGGAGAATGAGGGGAGAATAGGCTGCCATGCCCCTTTTATACCCCCACTCCTCCAAAGATTCTCTGATTTAGGCAAGTTTGATTCCTCGACTTTGGGCTTTATATCTTTTCTTTCTACTTTTCTTCTTTCTTTGGCTTCAAAGGAAATAATCAGGTGTTACATTTTTTGATTAGAGTCATAACATGCTCTTTACTAAGCATGAGTACATTGTTCTCAAGCCTGGGGTTGTCATTCCTCATGAGCATATCCTGCTCAGAGCCCCAAGGAAAGAGAACATGTACAAGATGACTTACAAGAGAGATCTCCCTCTGGAGAAGTTTCATGCTTTCTATCTAAAGCAAACAATGATGAGTCCTTCCCATGGCATAAAAGAATGTGCCATGTAAACTTTAAAAACATGAATAAACTTATTAAGAATGATTTGGTAACTGGAATGCCAAAGAAAGAGTTTACAACTGATGATCGTTGTGTTGCATGCCTGAAAGGGAAGCAACATAAAGTATCTCATAAGCCTAAGGAAAGAAACTCCATCACTACACCCCTACACTTGTTACATATGGATCTCTTTGTGCCCCCCTATGTAATGAGTCTAAGAAGGACCTCTTATTGTTTAGTGATCACAGATGACTTTACCAGATTCACTTGGGTCTTTTTCCTTAGATCTAAGGATGAGACTCCTAAGATTCTAAAGAATTTCATCTTAAAGATTGAGAATCAATGTGATCACAAGGTCAAACCCATAAGATGTGATCCAGGAACTAAATTCAAGAACCAAATCCTTGATACATTTTATGATGAAAAAGGTATTACAATACAATACAGTACTCCTAGGGCTCCTCAACAAAATGGTGTTGTTGAGAGGAGAAATAGGACACTAATTGAAGCTGCAAGAACCATGTTGTCTGATTCTAAACTGCCCATCACCTTCTGGACACTACCTGCTATGTGCAAAACATAGTTTTTATGGTTAAGACTCATGGCAAGACTCCTTATGAACTTTGGCACAAGAGAAAACCCTTAATTGGTTTTCTCAGGTCATTTGGATGTCCTTGCACCATCTTGAATACCAAAGATCAAATTGCCAAATATGTTGAGAAAGCATATGATGGACACCTCATTGGATACTCTTCTCAAGCTATGGCTTATAGAGTATACAATCTCAGAACTAGAATTGTTGAGGAGTCAGCCAATGTGACTTTCATTGAACACACACCCTGTGTGGCTGGTTCTGGTCCTGATTGGCTATTTGATCTTGATCTAGTTACCAACTGTTTTAACAAATCTTGTGAGAACATTTCAGGATCTATAGAATTCTTTCCCATAGGTGATCCTGACCCAAGATTTGAGCTTAGAAGACCTTCAAGCCACACATCTTGAGCTCCAGTTGTAACTACTTCTACAAACGAGGTTTCTATCAGCACCACAATGACAAATTCAGCTGATACATCTGAGATGCCTCCAAATTCTAGTTCAGAGGCTAAAAAACCAGATAATTACACTTCAAATGCAGAAGAACATGATGGTGGTGGTGATAGTGATCATGAATTTCTTGATGCTGATAATCACTCCATAGATGACAACGTCAATGATGTCACACTCTCATTGGATCAAGTCTATCTTGATAAGTGTGCTGATGTGGTGGGAGAAACATTAATGGTAGATCTAAATTTCTCTAATTTAGATCTTTCTCAGCAACTTGCTGTGATCCCTAAACTAAGTATCCACAAGTCTCACCCCACCACAAACATCATTAGAGATGTTGACACAAGGGTAAGAACAAGAGGACAAATCCATGAAGCAAATCTTTGTCTTCACTATTGTTTCTTATCTCAGATAGAGCCAAAGAAAATTGATGAGGCTCTAAAGGATGGAAGTTGGGTTGAAGCCATGCAAGAGGAGCTGCTTCAATTCAAAAGGCAAAAAGTTTGGAACCTTTTTCCTCTTCTTCATGGGAAGACTACTATAGGAACCAAATGGGTGTTTAGAAAGAGAAAGATGATAGAGGCATTATCATCAAAAACAAAGCTAGACTAGTTGTTCAAGGATACATACAAGAAGAAGGAATTGACTACACTGATGTCTTTTCTCTTGTAACAAGACTAGAAGCTGTTAGGATATTCTTAGCCTTTTTTGCATCCAAGAACTTCAAGGTCTATCAACTTGATGTCAAGTGTGCTTTTCTTTATTTGGTGATTGATAAAAAGGTGTATGCCAAATAACCTCCTCGTTTCGTAGATCCTAATCATCCTGATTATGTCTGCAAGCTTGACAAAGCACTTTATGGGCTGCATCAGGCACCAGGAAATGGTATGAGACTCTATCTTAGTATCTCTGCAAGCATGGATACAAAAGGGGTACTATAGATGGAACTCTCTTCATCAAAGGACAGGGAAATGACATAGTGCTAGTTCAAGTGTATGTAGATGACATCATCTTTGGATCAACTAATCCAAAGCTCTGCAAATACTTTGAGAAGCTGATGAAGGACATATTTGAAATGAGTGCTATGGGGGAACTCAAGTGAAGGAAGTTGAAGATGCTATCTTTATTAGTTAGTCAAAGTATGTTCAAGTCATACTCAAAAGATTCAACATGAATGGTTGTAAGATTGCTAAGATACCCATATCTAGAAACCACTCCATTGGGCCTGATCTTTCGGGGGAGTATGTAGATGAACACCTATACAAGGCTATGATTGGGTCTTTTATGTATCTTACAACTAGCAAGCCTTATATCATGTTTGCCACGTGTATTTGTGCAAGATATCAAGCCAACCCTAAGATGTCTAATCTTATCACTGTCAAAAGGATTCTAAGATAACTCAAAGGTGCTTCAACACTTGGTTTGCGGTATCCGAAGAATTCTAACTTCAATCTGTAAGCTTATAAAAATAGTGATTATGGTGGTTGTAACATGACTGCAAAGTCCATAACTAGGGGATGTTAGTTTCTTGGTGGAAGGTTTGTCTCATGTCAATGCAAGGAACAATCATGTGTCTCTGCATCATCTGCTGAAGCCAAATACATTTTTGCCGCAAGCTGTTATGCTCAAGTGCTTTGGATTCAGAATCAGATGCTTGACTATGGGTTAAATTTGAAGGAGACTCCCATTCATATAGACGACAATAGTGCTATCTCTTTCACAGAGAATCCTGTACAACACTCAAGGACAAAACAAATCAACATCATGTATCATTTAATTAGAGATAATTTTGAAAAGGGATTAAATAAACTAGTTAAAGTTCACACCAATGAACAATATGTTGATCTGTTTACAAAGGCTTTTGATAATTAGAGATTTAAGTATCTCATATCAGCTATTGGGATGATAAACTTTGAGTAGGTTTTTCTTAAAACTAATTCTTATTATTCCATAAAATTTGTGTATCCTAAGTTGTCTAGTTTATCACCTTCATAAGCTCTTGTTTTCTTTAGATGAAAACTTTTTAAAGAATTTTCGTAGAATTTTGATAATTTTTTATCCTTCGGAAGATATACTTTTATATTAAGAAGAAACTTATGCCTTTAAAACAAATAACTGCCTAAGTAATTTACCTTTAGAAGAAAATTTTGAAATATCTTCCGAAGCTTAAAACCTTTTTAAGCACTTATTTTCAAGGACAACTTTCTTCTGAAGCAAATTAACTCTCGGAAGCTTTGTTCTTTTGAACAAAACTTTCAAGTTTTGATTTTCTTTTGAAGCTAAAAAACAAACTATTTTTTCTGAACAAAACAAATTGGCTTAGGAAGCTTTTTCATTAAAACTTCTGAAAACAATTTACCTTCGGCAGCTTTTTGATTTCCAAGAAAACTACTTCTTGAGAAAAAACAAACTACTTTTTCAGAGGTGGGACCCACATACGGATTTAAAAGTATATCCTCTTTCATTAACTTTGTCTTAAATCCTTTTCACATATAAACCTTACGGTTTCCCCCGCTTTCTATCATCTTCATCTTTCCTCTAAACCTAAACCCCAAATTTCACTCTGAAATTGCTTTCGTTCTTCTTTCTTCATCCTTAAGCTTTCTCACAATGGCCAACCTTAACCATATAACCTTAACCATAGAAATGACCATGATTTCTCCATGCAGTTACACAGGCAACACAATCAAGTTGATTTGTTACTCTCTAAGAAAGATCCACATTTCTTAGAGGTTTGCCATTTCTTAGCTCTATGAAACTACTTCACCTCCCTTACCATTGATCCTACTCACTATGAGGATCATCTGCTTGAATTTTAGAAGACCTGCCAAGAAGTCATTATGGATAGGGAGAAGGCACTGTCTGCCATAATGCAGGGGAGAATAGTCTTCATCACTCCAGCCAACATCAACACTCATCTGTCACTAGATGATAAAGAAGGAGAGGTTTTCTTCCCCAAAGAAGCTATTAGCCATTCCTTTTCATAGATGGGCTATGAGGCAGACTTCTTTGTCAAGACCTTCAGGAAAGGGAAGGTCTCATCCCAGTGGAAATTCCTACTCCATGTGGTTATCTATAGCTTGTCAAACAAACATGCTGGATGGGACCAGATTTCTGAAGATCTCTCCTTCATTTTCCATGGGATGGTTCAAAGAGTCAAGTTCAGATAATCTCAGTTTGTTTATACAAATTTTCTTGCAAACTTGGACTCCTTAGAATACTACATGTTTCCTAGATATGTTCAATACATTCTTAATTGTGAATTGGGCTCACAGTTAATGGAAATAGGTAATATTCTTAAACTAGGATAGATGAAGCCTGACATCTTTAAAATCTTGAGAAAGCCCACTATTGGCTTCTTTGGGGTAGAAACAACCCTTGTCCTAAAAATGTTAGAGCTCATTGCTCAAGGTGACAACCTAGCAACACCGGCTAGTGTTGAATCCACACCTTCTACGTCCCAATCTCAACAGCCACAAATCACACTCACCTACCAAAGAGAACACAAACGAACCCCTACTCAGCCTATTCAGTTTGTGTAGGCCCCTATATACTCACCCACATTGGAAGAAGTGGACACTAGAGCTCCCTCTTCTCCTGAGGTGCAGACCACCCCCATTACATCAAGGATCAGAGCTGAGGTTCCTCATGCTCAGGCTGATGAGCTCACAAGCCCAAATGTCTTAAGCCTTCACTCTGAGTCTCAACACTCAAGTGATCAACCTCTAGGGGACAGTTACCATCCCCAGCCTTTGGACAGTTACCCTCAAGTTCACAATGATGTGGACTCCATAGACTCCTACATTCAGAGTCTATTTGAGGAAGAAATACCAAGGGCAATGTCATCTCTACCAACTTCAAATCACGTTATTGGGTGGAGGTATGACAACAAAAGAAGAGCCCTCATCATTCTTAGAGTTCAAGGACAACAATAGGTCTTTAATTTTCAGATCTTGAACTTCTATGAAAGTCTGGATTTAGTTAACATGCCACTTATCATCCAAAGCCAATCAAGACAAGCTGACAAGCTGGCTCAAAGAATCCAAGACATGATCACAACATAGTTCAACTTCAAATAAGACTAAGGCCATCAGGCAATGCCATCGGTCAACCGGATGTTGAGGCAGACCCTAACATTAGCTTTATAGGGGAAACCTTGACTGAAGGCCTAGTGGTAGAACCTGAGAGCCATGTCTCATCATCAACTGTTGCAGTGATTCATACACCTTTGAAGACACCTGCCAGTGAAGGTGCATCTCAACCTCTCTTTGGCCAGAGCTTGGAAGCTACACCAAGAAATGAAGGCCAAAGCTCTCTCCACCCTAAGTCACAAAGGTCTATGAGTGACAAAGGGAAAAGAAAAATGACTTCTAAGGAGATTGAGGAGGAGGAGAGAGAGAGGAAAAGGAGGCTAAGGGGATAAGGTTCCTCTACCAGGTATGTAAGGCTCATGGAGTCTGTTATCAAGGCTGGCCTTAGACCAAACACTCAAAATGATAAGTTAAGGGCAGTCATGATCAACTACCTGCACACCAGGAACTATGCCATAGATAATATTATTCCTCTCCTTTTAGATGAGTTGAATGAACTGGCTGACAAGTAATTGTCAAAGGAAAGAAAGGAGGCAGCGGATGCAAAGCTACTTCTTCAGATCAAAGAAGATAGAAGAAAGAAAAGATTATACAAGCATGTGCCTTATCTCTCCCCAGTTCAAGAAAGTCCTGTGCAAGAGGATGTGGTGCCATAAGAACCTTAGGTAGACAAAGAAAAAGATAGATCAACATGATCAACTACCTGAGTGCCACATGCCTCTATTAGGCTGCTGCACTTCTTCCCTTACCCTTTGACTATATTGAGTTTGAGTACCTCAAACAACTTGAACTTTAAATAGTCAAAGAGAGAAAGATCACCAAAAGGAAGTTAAGGAAAGAGGTTGCAAAGTCAAGAGCCATCATCTAGAAGAGTATGAAGAAGTCTGTTGACAGGCAGAGGATGATGAGCTTCTTGAAGCTATATGGATTCTCCGGAAGGACACTTGATCCTATGTCTCTGACCACCATGGATGATCATATCAGAGTGATCAAGCAAAAGATTCAAAGAGGTGAACTCGTTGATTACACTCCCCACCAAGTCAGGTCCCTCAGGAAATATAGATTAAGGTTGAACCATTCGAGATAACACAACCTGGATCTCCTATTAAACCTTAACAAGCTTCCACTTCTGATCCACAGCAGGGTTTTGTCCCCTCTCAATCTGACCTTGTGAGAGAGGAAAACCCAACTGAGAAATACAAAGAATTTGAATCAGGTGCTGCAGGCTAGTCTTCTCAATTAAAAGGTTTAAAGACGAGAAAACGGATGGCTTCCAAACCAAAGCCAATAAAGAAGAAGAAAGAAGCATCCATCTCCAAACCTCGGATGAGTCAGAACATCTAGAGGATTGCAAACAGAGGATGCTACACCAAATCCAAATCAAATAACTACTCTAGCATAAGGAAGACCAATATTGTCATAGACTTACACTACAAATCCGGAAAGATGGCATGTCATCAGAGATCAGGGTATTGAAAATATTTGCATGGAAAGATATGTTTACTTTACCTCTACATGGTCTCTTTGACATGAAAAGACATTTTGAGAGTCTGAGTGATCCTGATCATCTCATGAAGAATAGGATGGTCATTATCCTGATGAGGACTGTCAATATCTGAAGTCTTCAAGTGTTTTGGTAGCATCAGCCTAGGGGGAGTTTGTAAGGATTAAATATAAGGTTGATGCAACCCAAACACCCAAAGTCTCTCCTGCATTCATGCACAAGTGTACTGAAATAGAATGCTTTGGAAGTTTCACACCAGCATTGGAAATATTCTAAGTGTAAAATCTTCCAAAGCCAAGACCAACATCTTCCGAAGCCAAAGATGAAGTTTTTCGAAGATTTAAAGACAAAGTCTTCAGAAGCTTACACTTGAAAACAGATTTCTTCCGAAGACTTTTCAAGACATGCTTTATCTGATGTACTTTTCCATAAAGTTGGACCCCTTTCCGCTACAATTCTGTAAAATCACCAACTTTCATAAGTTTGTGAAAAGGTCCATGAGGGACCCGATCATGGATCTGTAGAGATCAGGATCAACATGTTTCCCATGCTCGTCAGGAGTGAGGCATGTTTGAGCAATAAATGCTGTAATTTTAGAAAAGGCATCATCCACCTTGAATTTCTTTAAAATCTCTTTAGCATACTTCTCCTGATGAGTGAGAATTCCTTCTGGCTTTTACCCAACCTGAAGAATGAGGAAGAAGCACATCTCTCTCATCATGCTCATTTCGAAGCGACTACGCATTACTTCCTCGAACTCCCGACACAACTTTGGATTGATGGAGCCAAAGATAATATCGTCGACGTAGACTTGTATAATTAGACATGATTCAAATACATATGATTTAAATAACAGAAACATCTAAGCATTACTCTTGTCTTGGATCATCTGTTCATCTGCTGACGGGGCAGATGTGGAGGCACCTTCATCTTGTGCTCTTTTAGTCCTCCTTTCACTGGTAGGTGTGACACCTGCAGCAGGTGAGTCGTCATCATCATCGTCAACCTCATTGTCTCCCTCATCACCATCAACATCAGTATCATCATCACCATCCTCATCATCACTGTCATCATCACTATCATCTCCATCCCCTTCCTTGATCTTCAGAGGCTCTTCCTTGGATCCTTTGAGACGCAACATGATGGTCTTGTTAGTGGTCTCCAACTCCTCAATCCTTTTTGCTGATTAGACATGCTGCTCCCGGATTTGGGACATCTCTGCACGCTAAGCATCCATCAGCTGGGCCTGCTGAGATATCTGTAGAGCTTGGGCAGCAGTAAGGTCTACTAGCTGTCGTAACTGAGCAGTCTTCTCCTCGTCTGCAGCCAACAGCCTCAGCACCATACGGTTAAGTGCTGAGAGCTGTTTCTCTACCCCACTGGGAGGCAGAGGTGATCCTAATGTGTAGGAGGGGTATGATGGTGGTACAGCATGGTGGCTAGTGGTGGGGGTGGTGGTGGTGGCAGAGGTGTAGATTGGGGGTGGTATTGGTATAACAGGTGGAGGTATGGTGGTAGTAGTGGAGGGTGGAAGTGTGGTAGTTATGGTGGGTGGTATGGTAATGGTGGTAGAGGGTGTGGTAGAAGTGGTGGTAGCTGTTGTGGTGGCTAAGGTGGTAGGTGGAGTGGTGATGGTAGGGGTAGTGGTGGTGGTGGTAGTGATAAAGGTGAGTCGTCTCTTCTTCTTCTTCATGTCGTGGGGCTGAGCCATCCTTTTCTTCCTCGATCCTGTCGAGGAGGATGCTCCCCCTAGAACACGGCTTGGCTGATCTGGAGCATATGTCAAATCAGTGTCAGCCGCTCCCGACCCGCCAGGGCGTCCACCAACCGCCCGGAGCCCTCGTTCTGTTGCAACGACTTTACTGCCCGCAGTCCGAGTCAGAGGCTCCGCATCTGACTCCTCCTCCTCACCAAGTATGAAATCCAGGTGGAATCCTGCAATCTCTGCTCCATCTCCAATGGGGGCAGATGCTGGAGATGCTATGTCAACGGTGGGGACCCTTGGTTGAGTGGGCCCTGCATCTCCAGCATCACCGCTGTCATCATTATCGAAGTCATCCTCTGGGAGCTAGAGCTGCTCTACCTCTGAGTCACTGTCAACGTGACGCCATTTACGCCTAGCCGGTGCCACGTAATCCTCCCGGGCCAGATGCCCGAACAATCTCCTCATAGGGGGCTTAACCTGCTTCCCCCTGTAGACCTTCATCCTACCCAAAGTAGTGTCGTCCATCACCTCGAGAATCATAGCATCCTCCTTCTCCTTTGGCAAGAAAGGGAGCTTCTGGTCAATAATCATCTGCATGAATCGAGGGTACATGTAGAAGCCCTCCTTCCCTTTCCCCTCAATGTTCTCCACCAAGTATTTGAAGATCATCCTGGAGAAGCTGAACGGATGGTTCCGCACCAACGCTGCATACGTGTTCTGGATCTGATCTGACAGCTCATCAAATCCTCCCTTCCAAGAGGCTATACACTTCAGCAGCACATGTGCGGGGTACTTGAACTGGGGGCATAGGTTGCTCTTGTTGAGCACCCGTGCGTTGATGTCCCCAGAGTACTTAGTTCGCAAGAAACATCCTTTGACAGTAAGGGGGTCTAATCTAGTGGGGCAGTCAGCATCATCCCCAAACTGCAACACCTTCCTAGGATCATCCTCAGTGATCTCAATGGCCTCTCCAAATATAGTACTTCTGATGCGATGAGGCTCTAAAGATCTATCAACTACAGCGCCTTCCCAGAAGACCTGCTGAATAGAGCGATATGGTGTACATGGAGTAGATATGGCATGAAAGATCCTCGATCTCCTCAGAAACAATATAATGCCAGAAAAGTCTGAAGCATTTCTGGATGTCAGATCCAGATGTGCACAAATATTGTGCTTAGTGCTCATAGTCCACCGACTCGTCATCTGTTACACAATGAATATAAACATTAGTATCCGTTGAGGAATGATATCTTGAATCACTTAGACTTGAAATTCCTTCTGTGAATGAGACTGTGTGATTGAGTTCTAGTCGTGCGAATGAGTAGTGCGACTGAGATCTAGTCGTGCGAATTACCTCAGACGTACGATTTGTCATGCGACTGAGCTCATACGTATGTAAACTCATTCGTGTATATCAGTCGTGCGACTGAAACCATACGCATGGTCCAGTCGTGCGGTTTAGCCATTCGCACTACTCAGTCATGCGACTGAAGTTCATCAGCCTGTCCATTCGCATGACATACTACTGTTCAATTCAATTTCAAGTTTTGACCAATTCTTATCATTTGACGTCATGTTTTGGTTCATTGGACTCGCAATCATTATACTTAACACCTAATAACATTAATTTCAGTTGTTTGCTTGGATTAATTGGGTTATTTAGTCAAACAAGTCTCGGTTCTTGGTTTGGGTTGAACTTGTCGATTTTGGAGTCAAATTGAATGAAATATGATTGGATTGAACCACATTATACCTGTATAGTCGGTGGAAATCGTCAGTACACAAGAATTAGTGGTATAATAAGCTCAAATGAAATTTTGGCAGAGTAACAATGTGTCGTGCGACTTAGGGCAATTTTGGGGGTGATGAGTGACTGCGACTGACCGCCCCTCTATTTATACTAGGGTTCCCTTCAGTCATGCGACTGAGCCCAGTCACACTAGATGTTCATGCGACTGAAGATCAGTTGTGCGACTGGCACAGTCGGTCACCTTCAGTCGTGCGACTAGGGTTCAGTCGTGTGACTGAGTCATTCGGTCACCTTCATTCATGCGGTTCGCCCATTTTAGGTGTCCAATCATGTGATTTGAGTCGTACTGATGGTCCAATCGCATGTATGTCCCATACGTGTGGGTTAATCGTGCGATTGGACACATTCGTATCCTTC
>BJCM01229735.1:0-12464 GCA_018326385.1 Flaveria bidentis
AGCATCCCTGGATGAATCCAGAAGTGCAACTTGATTGTGTTGAGGGTTTAGTGCCATTGTGAGAAAGAATAGAGGAAAACAAGTTTGAAGATAGAGAAGGTTGAAATGGGAAGTGCTTTGGGTAGTAAAAGTGGTAAAAAGATGAAAATGAGGAGTCGTGATTATTTAAATGGGTGAAATGGCAGTGTTGGGTGGATACATGATTATTTAAATGGGTGAAATGGCAGTGTTGGGTGGATAAGGTGAAAAGATGGTTTAAGGTAAGATGAAAAAGTGGCGGCAAGGTGAAAAACCGTTGAAAAGATTCTGATAACCTTGATAAAATCTTTGCTTTTTACTGTGTGGGGCCCAAAGGTTTCCGTTACAGAGAGAAGTCTTCTTCTGAAGGTAAAAATATTTCCAAAGGTTTTTCTCTTCTGAAGCAAAACTTATTTCCGAAGGTAAATGAATTTACTTACGAGAATAAGAGTGTCTTCCGAAAGAAGTTTTCAAGCTTCGAAAGCATTAAAGATAAACTTCCGAGACTATAAACTCTTCGGAAGCTAAAACTTAAATTAGGAGAATTGCCTTTTGAAGATAAGGAAAAGTTCTTCCGAGGGTAATTTTCTCTTCGGAAATACTCATACTTAGTCAAATGTGAAGAAAAACGTTTTGTAACGAGGCTTAGATTGTAATTGACAAAATACAAGACACATTTTAAAAGGTTTTCAAATGAGATATATTAGTCAATGTTTATAATCCCAATAGCCGTAATGTGATACTTAAATCTTTGTTCTTGAAATGCTTTGGTGAACAAATAAATATATTGTTCATTTGAGTCAAATTTGACTAATTTAATTAGGTTTTTCTCATTAATATCTCTGATGAAATGGTACATGATATCAATGTGCTTTGTCTTGGAGTGCTTCATAGGATTTTCAGTGATGGAGATAGCATTGTTGTTGTCAATGTGGATATGGGTGCTCATGAAGTTGAATCCATAGTCTAGTATTTGGTTTTGAATCCATAACAACTGAGCACAACAACTTGTAGTAACAATGTATTTAGCTTTAGCAGTAGATGTAGAGACACATGATTGCTTTTTGCATTGGCATGAGATGATCCTTCCACCAACAAATTGACATCCTCCTGATCTGGATTTCTTGTTAATGTTTCATCCACCATAGTCACTATCTGAGAAGACATAGATTTTGAAGTTGGAGTTTCTAGGATACTAGAGACCAAGCTTTGGTGCTCCTTTGAGGTATCTAAGAATTCTCTTGGTAGCAACTAGTTGAGACACCATTAGAGCAGCTTGATATCTTGCACAAATGCAAGTAGCAAACATGATATCGTGTCTACTTGCTATGAGATATCAAAGAACCAATGATTGCCCTATACTGATGTTGATCAGTTGCCTCCCCTTAGAGTCACAATGATCATGGTTTCTGGCTATGGGTGTCATGGATGGCTTATAATCTTTCATATAAAATATTTCTAAGATATTAGAGACAAACTTAGATTTATTGATAAAGAACCCTTCCTTCATTTGCTTCACCTGAATTCCAAGGAAAAAGTCCATTTTTTCCATAGAACTCATCTCAAACTTCTTCTTCATGATGCTCTCAAAGTCTTTACACATTTAGTCATTTGAAGAGCCAGATATGATATCATTAACATAGACCTGAACGAGCAAAATGTCTTTCTCAGACTTCTTGATAAAAAGAGTCTTGTCAATGGTTCCTCTAGTGTAACCATTTTTCAGGAGAAAGTAAGACAGAGTCTCATACCACAACCTAGGTGCCTGGTGTAGCCCAGAAAGAGTTTTATCCACTTTGCACACATAGTTGGGATGCTATTGATCTTCAAATCCTGGAGGTTAGCACACATAGAACTCCCTATCTATATTTCCATATAGAAAGGCACACTTGACATCAAGTTAGTAGACAATAAATTCTTGGATGCATCATAAGCAAGGAAGATTCTAACTTCCTCAAGTCTAGCAACAGGTGTAAAGACATCAGTATAATTAATTCCTTCCTCTTGAGTGTATCTTTGAACAATCAGTCTAGCTTTATTCTTGATGATCAAGCCTCTATCATCTCTCTTGTTCTTGAAAACCCATTTGGTGCTTATAGGTACTTAACTAGATGCTAGCGGGCAATGGTTCCAAACCTTTGTCTATTGAATTGAAGCGATTCTTCTTGCATTGACTCAACCCATCTACTATCTTTTAAGGCTTCTTCTACTTTCTTGGGTTCCACCTGAGACAAGAAGCATGAGTACAGGCAGACATTCCCATGATGAGTTTGTCCCCTTCTTCTCACACCATCAGAGACTTCTCCTATGTTGTTCTTAGCTGGATGAGTGTTGTGAGTTCTTAATCTGGGAATCACTTCTAGTTGAAAGATAGATCCAAGTTGGTCATGTTTTGCTCAGGAATAAGAAGACTTGGTCCAGTTGTTGTTTTAATGTCATTCAATGAGGACTGATTGACTGAAAGAGAAACATCATTAGTATTAGTTGACTGAGAAGTAGTATTAACAGTTACCTGTTCCTTCATAATACTACTTCCATCAGCTTGGTGTTGTATGTTATCAGCTTATGAGTTATTAGACTCACTTTGTTGATAACTTGTTGAAGCTCCACTGGTTCCTGAAATGGTCATGCTATCGGATCTACCAATGATGGGAGCTTGGGGTTCAGAGATTCTTAGAGAACATGGAAGAGGTTTGGGTAAATCAAATAGTTGGTCTTCATTACAATCACTTTGAGTACCTATTCTAGCTGAAACATTCTCATAAGAAGGTTTAGAATAGTTTGGAAACAATTCTAAGTAAAAAATATGATTAGGGCCATTCCCCCTAACACAAGGAGTTTGCTCATTAACAACAATTTGGATGATTCCTCAAATTGTCGATTTTTGATGTTTTAGACTCTATAAGCAATAAAGGTGGAGGATTATCCAACAAAGATAGCATCATCCGACTTCTCAGCAAATTTTGCCAAGTTGTCCTTTGTGTTAAGTATGGTACACCTGCTACTAAAGGACCTTAGAAAGCCAATGAACGATGGCCTCTTGTTCCATAGCTCATGAGGGGTCTTTCCATGTGGCTTGACAATGAAGACCATGTTCTACACATAGCATGCAGTGTTGACTGCCTCTACCCACAATGCTAGAGGTAGCTTTGAATCAGTTAACATGGTCCTTGCAGCCTCAATCAATGTCATGTTCCTCCTCTCAGCAACACAATTTTGTTGAGGAGTTCTAGGAGCACTGTATTGTCTGGTTATCCCTTTTGAGTTACAGAATGAGTCAAGAACGTGATTCTTAAACTCAATCCCTTGATCACTCCTGATAATCTTTACCTTGTGATCACTTTAATTTTCAATTTTAAGAATAAAACACTTATTAGGCAGCTCCAATAAATAGGCCACCTCTCCTACTCGAACAATGATTCGGAAAGGCCCTATATACCTCGGGCTCAACTTACCCCGCTTTCTAATCCAAATGATACCCTTCCAAGGTGAAACCTTCAACATAAATTTATCGCCCACCTCAAATTAATCAGTCTACGTCTCTTATCAACACACGACTTTTGACTATCCTTTGCTGGTTTCATAAATGCCTTGATCTTCTCTAATTTCTCAGTCATAGCCACGATCACTTTAATGCTCCCCAACTCCTTTTGTCCAAAATCATCCTAACATATAGGCGTTCTACACCTCCTACAATATAACATATCATATGTAGACATACCAATGCTGACATGATAACTGTTGTTGTATGAGCATTCAGCTAATGGCAAGTGTTCGTCCGATATTCCTCCTAAATAAATGACTCATGCTTGGAGCATATCCTCAAGCATAGGTATAGTCCTCTCTAATTGACTATCCGTCTGAGAATGATAAGCCGTACTAATATGTAACATCATCCCCATCGCTTACTGAAATCTCTTCCAAAAATTAGACGTAAAACAGGTGTCATGGTCAGACACAATAGAAACTGGTACACCATGACGAGTTACAATCTCCTTGATAAATAGATACGCTGACCTTATGATGAATATATTTCATGGATCGATAGAATGTGAGCACTCTTTGTCAAGAAGTCAACTATCACCCATATAGTATCGTACCCCCATACTTTACGTGGTAGCATCTTAATAAATTATGTGGTGATATCCTCCTATTTGCCCTTGGGTATCTCTAATAGTTTGATCTTTCTATATGGCTTTTGATGCTTCGCCTTCACTTGTAAGTAAGTAAGGCAGATACTCACATAGTCTGCTACCTCACACATGATACACGGGCACCAATAATCATTTTCCTCATATCATTATACATCTTTGTAGCACGAGGATGAATGGAGCATCAAGCATTTTGAGCTTCAACCATGATTGCCCTCGTATGTCTCCATAACGAGGGATCCACATCTATCTGAAACAGGTTCTAACTTCGAGAGTGTTTTCACCCAACTCCGTGACTAGACCTCTCATCCTTTCGGAGTTGTGGTGATCTTCTTCAACTCCTCATCTTGGAACCCCTTGACCAATATCATCACATTGGAGGTGATAACCAACTAGTAAGCTTTCACCCAGATTGCTTCGAGTCTCTCCTTTCAGCTAAGGGCATCCGCCACTATGTTGGCCTTGCCCGGATGGTAATGGATCTCAGAATCCTAATTCTTGATAAGCTCCAACCATCTCCTCTTCCTCATATTCGAATCCTTCTGCTCAAAGGAGTACTTTAAGCTTTTATGATCGGTGCAGATAGTGCACTTGGTCCCATATAAGTAGTGCCTCCAGATCATCAACGCAAAGACAACAACCGCCAGCTCCAAATCATTAGTAGGGTAATTAGTCACATGGATTTTCCAACTGTCGAGATGCATAGGCTATAACCTTCCCTCGTTGCATCAACATGCATCCTAATCTTGAAAAAGAAGCATACATGCATCCTAATCTTGAAAAAGAAGCATCCTAATACACTACCAAGTTTTCGCTTCCTTCGGGTAACGTCAAGACTGGAGCTTGCATCAAACTCGTCCTTATCTCTTTAAAATCCTTCTCTTATTTTTGATCCCATACAAACTTTACGTCCTTACTCGTTAGCTTGGTCAATGGAGAAGCTATTTCGAAGAATTCTTGGATGAATATCTTGTAATAGCTCGCTAATCCCATGAAACTATGAATCTTGGATGACGTCTTTGAAGGCTTCCATTGCATCATTGCATCCACTTTTACTGGGTCAACCATAATCCCCTCAGGATTCACCACATGACCTAGAAACTGAACTTTACGCAACCAAAACACACATTTGGAGAACTTGGCATATAGTTTCTGTTTTCTAAGTGTCTCTAACCCCTCCCGAATGTGTCCGACGTGTTCCTCCTTGCTCCTAGAATAAATCAGGATATCATGAATAACCACAATCACTGATTTATCCAACATCGGTCGACACACCCTATTCATCAAATCCATAAAGGCAGTTGGCATGTTGGTTATTCCAAAGGACATAACGAGGAATTCGTAGTGTCCATAACACATGTGAAAACCTATCTTAGGAATATCCTATTCTTTCACCTTCAATGGATGATAGCCAAATCAATGATCTATTCTCGAAAAACAATTGACACCTTGGAGCTGAACAAACAAGTAATCAATTCTGGGTAGTGGATATAAGTTCTTTACCGTTACCTTGTTTAACTCGTGGTAGTCGATGCACATCCTCATACTACTGTCCTTTTTCATTATAAACAATACTAGAACACCCCCAAAGAGAGAAATTCAGTCAAATCAACCCTTTATCCAATAATTCTTGCAACTTGACAATCAATTCCTGCATCTCATATGGAGCTAATCGATACGATGCTTTGGCAACACGTTGGGCACCAGGTATCAAGTCAATCCGGAACTCAATCTCATGGTCTGGTGGCACACCTTGTAAATCTTATAGGAATAGTCAGGAAAGTTGCACACCACCGATACGTTGGGCAATTATGGCACTAGCGTGTCCACATCCTTCATACAATCTAGGTAGGTGTTACACCCAAGTTCGGAACCGTAGTAACTCGATCGCCGTAGATCGTCATCGAACTCCCATCAGAAGCTGTCAGTCAGATCATCTTCTTTCGACACACAATATTTGCTTCATAGGGTGCTAGCTAGTCCATCCCTAGTACTACATCAAACCCGCATAAGGTCATCACAAATAGTCTAGCAGGAAGCCTATGACCTTCTAATTCTATGTCATAACCTTCTATCAGATTAGAAGTCCTGGTAGACTTATCAATGACAATCTTTATATCAAAGGTATCATAAATACTTCAATTTCTAACAAATAACTTTGCATAGAAAGCAACAAAAATGAAACTCCTACTAGCACCAAAATCAAATAACACAGAGGCACATATTTGGTTTTCTAGAAACATACCTGATACAACAATGAGGTCTTCCCTAGCCTCCTCCCGAGTCATCATGAATGCTCTGGCGCTTGCTTTCTGCCCTTCATTCTCGACGTTCAACTTTTCCCCAGAACTTTCAGCCCTTGGCTTCTTGCAATCCCTAATCACATGGCCCTTTTCACCATAGTTGTATCATCTTATAGCCCTACACTATCTTGCCATATGACCAGGCTTCCCACATTTGAAGCAGGCGTTCAATCCCCACTCAAACTCTCCCGAATGCTGCTTTACACATTTACCACACCTCTTCGTCTTCACACCAGATGTAACAACATGCCGATCATCCACCCTTCCATTCTAGTTCCTATCACCACCAGCCTTCTTGCTCACCTCAACTACTGCCAACTTTCTCTCATCATACAACCTCCCTACAAGATCAACTACCAACCTAAAAGTACTTGCGCGGGTGGCCATCAATTGCCCATGGATATCTCCCGACAAACCTTAGATATACCTCTTGATATTTCTTGATCCCGGCGTCACCTGATTCGGCACAAGCCACGCCATCTCGTTGAACTTAGTAGTATATTATTGGTGAGGAATGGTTCCCACCTCCAACTGTAGGAATTCTGTCTCAATCTTGTCAAGTTCCCTATAAGTACAAAACTCCTCAATCACCAGCTTCTTCGATTCACTCCACCTCATCCTTCCAATTGTTCTATTGCCCTCGGCCTGGACAATATTGTCCCAACAATATAAAGTCGAGTCTTACGATCTCTCCTACATTGATCTCCAATACAACCTCCGTTTCTCTCACTCATTGGTGGGAAACAACAACGTTTCCATTGCCATCAAAAGTTATGCGTCTACACCTTTGAAAGGGCTCCATAATTAGAGCCTTGTGCTGTTTCTTGCACAAATTCTTCCTCCTCCTCATCACTTGAGACAACCATCTTTGACTCCGGTTACACCTTTCTCCTCTCCCATCATTCCCCATCTCAGAGGTCTTCTTCTTTTCTTTCTTCTTATTGTCCCTCGTAGCTTTAATCACTTTAGTCACCACAGATGGCAGAATCGTCTGCATGACCTAATGAACCTCCCCAACTACCGCATCCTTAGGGCCTCAAATTAGTGCTCTCATCACTGCCTTCCCGGTGATGGGTCTCGGGCTCCTCATGAGCCATTTCACCATACTTAGCTTGGGTCCTAGTGACTAGTGGTCCAACACCACGTCCGAGTGTGTTCTTGATAGAAGGAAACAAAAACCAAAACCAAGAGACAAACAATAGAACGAATAAGAATATAATGGTTTCATTGATAAAACCTAATGATTACAAGCTCGTAAACATAAGAATCACGAGTCTTGGCAAGGGGAGATCGAACATGATCTCCCCTCTCATCCAGTAGCACCTAGGCCCCGGGCACACTCCATAAACCTTTCTACATAATGAAACTGGTATTTATAGGCCTCGACCCATATCAGATGCGACTGGGCCCATTCGTACGATTGGATCATGCGTATGGTTCAATCGTACGACTGGACCATACGTATGGTTCAATCGTACAACTGGACCATAACTATGGTTCAGTCTTATGAATGGCCCAATAGCATCTCTCAGTCGCATGACTGGTCCATTAGCATGGCTTAGTCGTTCGGCTGAGTCTCATTCGCATATGCTCCTGCGAATGACTCTGTTTCATGTGTTTACAACATATTAGGTGTATTACATTAAGCCCAGACTATTTGTCAAGCGATGGGCACACTATATATGACAATATATGCTCCAACAAATTCCCCCTTGGACGTTGCTTGCGAATAGTAGATAATACCTCTTACAATTTTCAGTCAATCTTTACTCTGGTTTCCAATAGAATCAAACGAAAAACCATATTAGCCAACATTGTTGATCCGTCAGGTTGCTACAATATCCCTGAAAATGAATTTAGACACAATAGCTTTTGTTTACTTTGCAGAACACCATCATAGCAGCAAGATTTCCCATATGACTGATTTTTCCAGATAATGACATGAACAGTTTTCCATTGCTCCAATCTTCACACATGCTAACATGATTAACATTAACACCTGTAGAAATTCCCCCTCAAATTCAGCATATCCCAATATATAAATATTGTGCTCTCCTGGCATCTTCATACGGTGTATTGGGAAACAAGTAGAAGGTTCCAATCCACAGTTGACAATCTCAAACAAATCAGCATGCACTCAGATTCATCATTAGAAACCAACTCATATCATCACTTTCTGATTGCGTCTTCAATTTCTCTATACATGGATTCCCCCTAAGAATGAGAATCCTCTCTGTGAGGATAAATATAACTTGATTGGCCCATAGATAGTCAGATGCTCCTGACTACCCCACAAAATCAGCACCGACTGCTGACATCTTCTCTTCTCTTTTTCGTGTTCTAACTACATTCATCTATTCTAGAAATCCAATGAATAATGGGGTATCCATCAAACTTATTTGACAAAAGAATCTCAGGATGAATGTGCTTTGCTCAATCTCAAATCTGTGCAAGAGGCAGTTCCAGACCTTTTTTTTGGTCTGCAACCCCGTTCATTCGTATGACATGGAGGACAAATATCACATTCGTGTGAATGGATGATACGAATGATATACTCGTGCGAATGGACAAATGCGGATGAGTCAATCGTGGGAATGGACAAATGCGGATGAGTCAATCGTGCGATTGGACAAATGCGGATGAGTCAATCGTGCGATTGGACAAATGCGGATGGCTCAATCGTGCGATTGAACATACAACAGGTCCAGTCGCACGAATGAACATACGATTGGTCCAGACGCATGACTGAACATACGATTGGTCCAGTCGCATGGTCCAGTCATACGAATGGTCCATACTCATGATCCAGTTGCATGAACGGATCTGCAGGCAGATTTTCAGATCTGCAGCCGCCATGGCTGCCAAAAACCCTAATCTGATGCATTTTACATGAACGGAAACAAAATAGACATTATCAGATTCGCAAGGGTGATAAGAACATGGTTCCGAGTTTGATTTTAACAACGAAACAACACACATAACAAGATCTGAGCAAAACATGAAGAACATGAAGTGCGTTTAACGTCAAAGAACATGAAATAGATCTAAAAATTAAGAGCTCTGGTTGCTAGAATGATTGTTAGATCATTCTAGCAGTAACTGGCTCTGATACCAATTGTGAATTCGCTGGATCTGTTGACATCCGAGTGTGTTTTTGATGGAAGGAAACAAAACCAAAACCAAGAGACAAACAATAGAACGAACATTTATATAATGGTTTCATAGATAAAACCTAATGATTACAAGCTCGTTAAACATAAGAATCATAACTCTTGGCAATGGGAGATCGAGCATGATCTCCCCTCTCATTCAGCAGCACCTAGGCCCCGGGCACACTCCTTAAACCATTCTACATAATGAAACTGGTATTTATAGGCCTTAGCCCATATCAGATGCGACTAGGCCATTCGTAAGATTGGACCATGCGTATGGTTCAATCGTACAACTTGACCATACGTATGGTTCAATCGTACGACTGGACCATAACTATGGTTCAGTCTTACGAATGGCCCAATAGCATCTCTCAGTCGCACTACTGGTCCATTAGAATGGCTCAGTCGTACGACTGAGTCTCATTCGCATATGTTCCTGCGAATGACTCAGTTTCATGTGTTTACAACATATTAGGTGTATTACATTAAACCTGGACTATTCGTCAAGCGACAGACACACTATATATGACAATATATGCTCCAACAACCATGACCACTAACTCGCGAAACTTTCAATGATCTAACAACAACCATCCTCTAAACAATATAAATTTTGAACACCAACTAGGTCATTCAAGGAAATAACTTAGATTATGTCAAGTATTGTAAGTCCGTAATTATAGTGGCCAGTTGTGATTAGCCACTAACTTTACTCTTCATCCCCTAAGCATTTCCTATCCAGACTACATCAGTATCCAAATGTACTAAGAGTATATAAATCAAATAACAAGCACAAATAATACCGGTTAATTTTAAATAAATTAATTGATGGCACATAGCTACTTGGGCTGACATCCATCCATTTGGTCCCATTTTTAGTTTAGTTTAGGGTTTTCAAAAAATTGACCCATTTCTCTTAAACCTGGCTTTGAAACCAACTTCTAAGGCCTCGTTCCCAGGACACAACATGCATACCATCAGCATTCATTACCATTAAAACAACCAAGATCTTAGCCTCTAAAGCCTCCACCTTCAAGATCAACAATAGCTTGTTGCTTTGGTTGACTTTTCCAGGATTTTGTTTGGTCTACATTTATCCTTGGTGCCTTACACTCCCTAGCAAATTTTCCCATTTGGTAATTGTTGTTACAATTCACTTTGCTTTTATCCAGTCCAAACTATCCACTTGTTACATTACTTGTGAACTTTCTTCCTATCCTCTTGTAGAAATCCTTAGCTCTATGAGTGAGAAGTGCCATCTACTAGACTATCTCTATATATTCTAGGGAATCTGGATAGATACAATCCAAGTCTTCAAGAGTAAAGATAAATTTTCCAACTCTTTTTGTTAGTTCTCCAGAAAGATTGACATGTTGTCTTTATGTGTCTTTTTACTATTGTTAATAGTATAGGGACTAGTTTTGTAATTTGTTAGTTCCTTGTGTTTCATTATAAATAGCTTAGACTTGTTGCAGGTAGGAGTAGAGACGTAAGATTCATAACTGCTTACTTGCTTTGTTATTGTCTTTGCTTGATATTAATGAGACTATGAATTTTGTTGATATCTTGCTTTATTTGATTACTTTGTTTGTATTTCTTTGAATTTTGTTCATACATCATCACAGATTGGTACAGTTGATCCTATCAAAAGGTATCAGAGCTGTTGGTTGAGTGATTCTTGAGGTTTGTCGAACGTTCAAACTCATAAATTTCACTGAATCTGTGATTGATAGACAATTCAATTGAAAATTTGTGGATTTCAGATGTGTTTCATCATCAGAAACATGTTTTGAACCATAATCAGCAGTTAAATTCATCAAATTCGAGATAATCTGTTGAATTTGTGTTCGAAAAGTTCACTATATTTCAAACTGAAAATTGCAAAATTGATTGATTTGTTGTTGATATTGAAAGAAATTGATGTTAGAAGAATGATTATCGGTATAAAACACGTCTAATTGGAAAGTTTCAATCCAATTCATCAACTTTTGAAGAATTTCAGAGGATTTGAGTTAGCTACATTCATATGAACATGATGAATGTGGCGCATTAGAGTTGGGGTTTGCTGAAAATAGAGTTCTAAAACTTTTGAAGAATTTTTTTTAAAGAAATTTTTTCAAAAACTTTTTCAATTTTTTTAATTCAAAATCTAAGAAAAACAACAAAAATATAACAATGGTGAAATCAAAAGATTCTGAAAATAGAGTTCCAAAACTTAAAAATAGAGCCGATTTCAAAAATTGGTCTCTTTAGGTTAAAACATCATTTAAATTCCATTGATACTAATCATTGGAAATCTATAGAGAAAGGACCATACATTCCTATAATCACTGATGGGCCTGACAGAGGGTTTGTTTATACTAAAGATTCTCAAGAACCCTATCCTGAAGATGGTCTTCAAGGAGATGATTTGAGAAGAGTAAAGAATTGTTGGGACCGATTGCGTACGGAGTACAAACTGATTCAACGTGAAACCGAATCAAATAGTGCGGAATTCTATTTGATTGGCGATCCAATCAGCGAAACCGTTAACCCGATCAAACCTAACGATTAGAATACGTTAAGAAAAGAGTAGGATTGATCCGAAACAGTCTATGAACTTGGACGGGACGTTCTGGACGAACTTGGACGGCTAGGGTTTTTAATCTTCAAAGTCTCCCATTTTTCCACGAATTAAGTGGTATTTATAGGTTACAGTCTTCATTCGTACGACTGAGCCAAGCGACTGGCTCAGTCGTGCGACTAAATCATACGATTGATTCATTCGTACGACTGAGTCAGTCTTATGACTTAGTAGTGCGATTGACTCAATCACCAGGTTCAGTCGTGCGATTGGCCCA
>BJCM01229736.1:0-30104 GCA_018326385.1 Flaveria bidentis
AGCATTAAACAGAATCTTCTGGGCTTCGCTCATTCCTCCCAAGGTCAACTTGACTCCATTAGCATTGACTGGTACCGTGTAACCAGTCTCAATGGATGTCTAAAGATTTGGGTCAACTCCACTTAGGCAGATTTCAAACCGCTCTTTCCACTGTGGGTATTCATCCAACGTCAACAGCTTTGGCGGTTTTGTTATGGTTTCCAATCTCATTATCTAGAAAAAGTAGGTTCTGGATGCGTGAGTCCTTTCCAGTAGTAAATGCATCAAATTGGTCTTCCATTGCTTAAAACTTGGTACACTTAGAACATGATAGTTTCACTTGTGTGAATGGGCTATGCGTATGGGTCACTCGTGCAAATAAAGGATATGGATTAATACAATCATGAGATTGGATTCAGTCGTGCGTATGAACAAGACGATTGGAATCAACCAACTAGAGTTGTACAGTCATGCAAATGAGAGATGCGATTATGTTCAGTCGTGCGAATGGAGTATTCGAATGAGTTTAATCGTACGAATGGACCAATCGTGTGACTGAAGGCTATTGTGTTTGTAAAATCGAATATTTTGACACTTTGACACAAAATATGAGTTTTCCAGAAACCCTAATATGTCGTATGATGAAAAAACAAAACTTTAATGCATGCACACGTCAAAAACACCTTTAGAAGCTAAGTGGTGACTCTTTAGATTTAAAACGAAGGTTTTAACACCAAAACTAATCGAATCCACGCAAAATCAAGAGCCAAAGCTCTGATACCACTTGTTAGGACTGAGTACCTAGGGAGTAGTAACAGATTCTATGTGAGACCAGATCAAATAGTGCGGAATCCTATTTGGTTAGGGATCCAATCAGTGAGAATGATAACCCGATCGATCTAACTATGAAACAAACATTAAGAATGAGTAGAAATCAATCAAGAACGAACTATGAAGTTGGATTGGGCATTCTAAACGCTCTGGACGGCTAGGGTTTATGTATATTCGAAGTATTTCTCCAAGTGTTATGTTTTTCTACGAATTAGGTGGTATTTATAGGTTTGCAGTTTCCAATCGTACGACTGAACCATTAGCATGGTTCAGTCGTGTAACTGATTCATGCGATTGAGTCATACGCAAGACTGAAGATTCAGTCGTGCGACTAAGTCAATCTTAAGTCTCAATCATACGACTGATCCAGTCTCCTGGTTCAGTCGTGCGACTGGTTCATTAGTATGATTCATTCATGTGTATGGTCCATAAGAATGAATAATCACCCGACTAAGTTTAACACATTTTCCAATCATATTAACTTAGAATTGTGTACATCAAACTCAAACCTATATATGAAGTTCACACATATGACTTATACTTAACACACTAATAATATGAAATAATCAAAGATAAATAAACATCAAACACATATCATATTTCATTGAATAATTACATTGCACATGTGTAAGAAATGAAAGACTTTTACATTAAGATCATAAACTAGGAACATGATGTATCAACATCTTCACTGATCACTCTATATGACTTTCATACTTTGTGTCAAAGAATGGAAAGCTTTATTAAGCCTCAATATATTAGGATATGCAGATTTGTTATCTCAGGACCTCACATCCCAAGCATCACTTTAGCTACTTGTAGTGGTGGGATGATACCAAAGGAAGTGCCTAGCTATTATAAGTAAGATTTAAAGAAGATTGATATAGATCAGAAAGCTAGGACCGCCTCTTCAAAATGCTCTTCCCAACTCTATCCTATAGAAGCTTGAAGAAGTACAAGACTATAAAATGGATTTGGGATGCAATAAAGCTTATCTATGAAGGGTCTGAGGAAGCCAAAGAAAAGAGGAAGGATAATGGCTACTATAATTAATCATAATATGTTTTAACATTCAAACAATAATTTACTAATATGCAAACAATATTAACATCCATACCAAACCCAAATTATTGTTTAAATTTCTTTTTCATGTTTTATATATTAAAGAAATTTTTGCTAAGTGTCCACAACGGATGGGTTGATGTCCAAATTGGATGAAGTTCATGCCATAGCGGATGAAGAATAAGTCCAAGTGAACAAAACATACAACGGATGACAAAGTCCTAGAATTGATGAATAGTCCACCGCAGAGGTTCATCCATAACAGATGAACACTCCATAGCGAACACAAGCACAAACACCAAGTTTTCACAGTGAACAACATCCAATGCACTGCGGATAAGTATTCAACATTCACAGCGGATAACTTAACATCCACAACAGACAAGACATCATCTTCAGTGGACAACTTATAGGCTTAGGATTTTATATGTGTTTTATTTTTACATAAGGGTATTTTTGTAAATGTACATAGTATACACATAAGCTATAAATAATCATATACCCTCATCCTTTGCAAGCTATTGAACAATTATCAATAAATGAAGCAGTTATCATTCATTAATCTTAGCACACAAACACACAATCATATACATACACATAGAGTTTATATCAAAAATCATGGATTTTCGCACTGTGATTATTGAGTATTGATTCAAAACAATATTTTTTGTTAAGTCGGCTGGATCGGTAAACATCCGAGCACGTTCTTGACAGAAGGATAAATAACAGCAAACCAAGAGACAATCAATAATACGAACTATAATTGAATGGTTTCATTGATAAAACCTAATGACTAAAAGCTCGTTACAACATAATAATCAAGACTCTTGGCAAGGGGAAGATCGAGCATGATCTCCCCTCTCATCCGGCAGCCCTAGGCTCCGGGCAGACTCCTCTCCAAACCCCTCTATCTCTACATATTGAAACTGGTATATATATAGGCCTCGGCCCATATTAGATGCGACTGGGCCCATTCGTGCGATTGGACCATGCGTATGGTTCAATCGTACGACTGAACCATGCGTATGGTTCAATTGTGCGACTAGACCATACTTATGGTTCAGTCTTACGAATGTCCCAATCGCATCTCTTAGTCGCACGGCTGGTCCATTAGCATGGCTCAATCGTACGATTGAGTCTCATTCGTATATGCTCCTGCGAATGACCTAGTTTCATGTGTATACAACAGATCAGGTGTATTACATTACGCCTAGACTATTCGACAAGCGACGAACACACTATATATGACTATATATGCTCCAACATTTTTGTTAATTTGAGAGATTGAAAAAATCCATGGTGGATTTATCACTTTGATCTTTTAAAGTTCAAAAGCCAAATCCATTAGGTGTTGATGGATAAGTAAGGGTTTTTGAAATGGTTGGATCAGTTGGCTATGTATTCTCATGAAATGTTTGTGGCGAATCATGAAAGAAATTTAAGATTTCATCATCATGATGGGTGTATGGTAGTGAATAGTAGTTATCATATTCTTCAGCTATATCTTGATTATGTGACCTTGTTTGCTTGCTTGTTTGAGGGTCAACTAAAGCTTATGATTGAATGGTCATAGGTGTTGATGATGATGGAGTGCTTGTTGATGTTTCTCTTAAAGTGTTTGTTTGATTTGGAATAGTTGTTACCATCGTACTTGAAGGAGAAATGTTTCTTTTCCTTGGAGGATCAGCGGTTAATGGAACATCAATGTTTGTTGGAGGAACCATGGGATATTCAATGTCATCATTTGGTACCTAAGACATCTAAATAAGATGTAACACATGTTTTTGTCAGTAAATCTAAATCAAACAACCAGTCGAATCCAATAACTTTCTTAATGAAAGAATGTAAATTAAAAACAACATCAGTTGTTTCTTCCATTATGTTTAGTCTTGGATTGTATACTATTTATGCTTTAGAGCTTCTAGAGTATCCAACAAAAAATCCATCATCTGCTTTTGGAGAAAACTTAGATAAATGTTCTCTGGTGTTTAATATGGTACAGAACATCCGAATGCTCTAAGAAATACAATAAAAGGTTTTCTTTTAAATTAATTTATTTGAAGGTTTGGTATGTTCTTTAATTAAAACTGTTTAGTTTTGTATGTAGCAAGCTGTGTTGATAGCCTCATCCCAAAAGGATATAAGTAATAGAGAGTCAGCTAGCATAGATCTAGCAACTTCTATTGATGTTCTATTTCTCTATTCAGCAACTCAATTCTGTTGAGGAGTCATTGCCATAATAAATTGCTGACTTATTCCTTTCTCTCCACAAAAGGAAGAAATAATATCATTCTTAAATTCAATACCATTATCATTTCTTAAAGTTTTAACTTTAAGATCCAATTGATTTTCAATTTTAGTGATAAATGATTTGATGATTTCTGTTGTTTCTAACTTGTGCAATAGAATTAAAATCCATGTGCATCTAGAGTAATCATCTACTTGTACAAGGAAGTATTGCTTCTTTCTTATGATCAATATGTTTTTAAGGCCAAAAAGTTCCATATGAAGCAATATGAGTGATGTGTGATTAGATTTTACTAATTTAGACTTATGAGACACTGTCTGTTGTTTTTCTTTTAGACATGCAATAAAATGGTTTGTACAGAAATTTTTTTATAATAGTAGACCTATTACTAAGTCCCCTTTAACTAATTGATTCATTTTGTTAAAGTTAGTGTCCCAATCATCTATGCCATAATTAGGAAACATATTCCGATGCTTTTGATAATAAACAAGTTTCAGGGGTTGATATTGAAACTATATTCATATCAACAGCATATGTGTTGTTTTGATGTGGAGTTTTCAAAAGGGTACAATCTTCAAGTATTTAAAAACCTGTCTTGAGGATGTAGCAATCGTTGGAGTCGAGGAGGGTGGCATATCCTTTATCACAAATTTGAGATACACTAAGAAGATTAAACTAGAGGTCGGAGCATTAGTTGACATTCTCAAAGCTAATCAACTCATTTGATAGTGTTCCTTCATGTCACACCCCGATCGAGTGCGGAATCATCAGGGCAGAAGAATGTGGAATGATATTTCATAGCTCATGGAATTAAATAAGTTGAAATAATATTAAATGCCATTTCTCATTGAATAATGCTAGACAATTAAGTCATTACAATACAACAAAGATTTCAACAACAAATAAAATATTTAATTAAACTAAGTCCAAGTCCTATATGTGCAAAAAGAATTCCTCAAGTAGCAATCCTTAAACATGTTAAAATATAAAGGGTCAACATATAATATTGGTGAGTTCTCATGAATTTGTACATACGTATGAAAACAACGTTTAAGAGCCAATTCATGACAAAGGTTAAGAAATAATGCAAGAATATAGATAGCATAATGATACAATCAAACCTTGACAAAGATATCCATTACAAGTTTATAACGATTAGCTAAGTGTACTTGGTTCCAATGATGAACAAGTCATACGTCATCAGGAGCAGGCAATAACCTTGGCTTTAGCACCAAATAGGCTTGCCAGACCTATAGATCTATGACGTTACTTGGTTAGCAATAGTTAATAATTGTTTTTACTAGATGACTATCATATAAGACTCACAAGTATCTCAAATAACCATGGCAAAGTTTATAAATGAACTGCTTGTGCATTTACAAGTATCAAGATGTTTACAAGTGCAAGTTTATAAATTTAACATGTTTCATCCCAAAAGGTATGAAATAAAGTAAAAAAGGGCACGAAGAACTCATATGAAAAACTCACATGGAAAACTAACATTTTATAATGATGGTTGTAGAGTATATAAGGAAGCTTGGATGTTCAAGAGTTAAATGTGATGTCCTAAAAGATAAAAAACAATAACTTGAGTTTGGAATTCATTACAAGAAGTTAAAACATTTAGAGGATGCCAAAAAGTGAAAGGTAGATTGAAAAATAATTATTGCATCAATTTTATATTCTAGACAAAATGTTTGGTATGTGTTTGATCATGTTTTAAAAATAGCAAATGGTTTTATAAAATTATTACAGTTGACTAGTTCAGAGTTTCTCGGACAACTTTCATTTCGAAACATTTTTCTGAAAAGATCTTTAAATAGGTCAAAACAGCAACACAAGACAGAAGGTGTTGAAATGCTCACTTATCTTGTGAAGGTTATTGTTGAGTCGTCCGATTGAGTTTGAAGGCGTATAAACTATCGTTAAAAATGGAATTAAATTAACTTTATATTGGAGTCTGAGTTTACTGATGTTTAGTTTTTTATCACCAATTTATGGTTAGTTGAAGTCAGACTATATACAGCCAAATACATAGTAAGGCACTTATGTGTACTTTTAAAATTGCTAAAGCATGAAACGGGTTAGAATAAATTTATTATGTTGATATATGGTATATTAGAATTCATTTGAGTTATAAAAAAATATTTCAAGACTTTGGCATAGCCATCATCTAGAAAAATAATCTTGTGGAATAATCGAATGCGACAGTCATAGCTGTCCATATGCAAACGGGATTCTTTGTTTACATTAGTGTGTTCTTAACTTGATTTAGGAAATTTAGTGATTGTTATTAATTTAGTAAAAGTTAGAAATTTAATGATCAAATGATAATGATTAAAATTAAAAGATATTTAGACGAGAAAGAATAAAAGTAAAAACATAAAGTCATGAAAACAATTGGATGTTAGGATGATTGAAACAATATAAAAATGTATATTATAAAAGAAATATAATATTACCTTAGTCTTAGAAACTTCTTGAAATTACTTGTAAAATAAATTTCTTGAATTTGATCAAAACCAAAGAATGAAAGAAAGATTTGTTAGTGTGATTTTAGAGAATAAGCAAATGAAAAGTGAGGCCTAAACCTTGTTTTTATAGTTGAGGTTAGGAGGAGGTTATGAATGGTGTTAATGGTAAGTTACAAGTCTTTCAAAAGGGAGTTATGATTGAAATTTGAAATGAATATAATAAAATAAATAAAGTAAATAAATTAAAAATTACAATTTAAACTCTAAATTTATTAAGACACTAATTTTAAATTAACTCATTTTAATTAAATCTTTATAGACTTTATAAATCTTACAAAAACTTGTGATTTTATTATTTATTTTACTTGAATATTTTATAATCTTATATATATTAATAACCTTTTAGCATTTATAAAATTATTTTATAAATTATAGAATTTAAGTTAAATTGATTAAGTGACATATTTATTGTTTTTGAAACACAAAAATAAATAAAATGACTAAATAATGAATTTGATTTACAAGATTAACTAAAACAGGTTCAGATTTGGGTTTCTAGTTTGAAAAAAGCCGGATGTTACATTTCACCAATAATCTTTCCTCCTATCTTGTCACCTCCAAATTTTGCGTTTCCTCGATGTTTGCTCTTGAAACCCCGAAGGAAGGAACACTCGTTGGTCATATGTTGGGAGCATCCACTATCAACATACCAGATGTTGTCATGCCTTCTATGATCTCCCTACACACGCAAAGAAATTAATAGAGCGTCCAACCCAAGTCAAGATGGTCTTGTCTTTTTCATCTTTTTCCAAAACACAAATTTCCTCTAATGATGCATTATCGGCTGGCTTAGGAACTCTAGGTATACTAGACTTTCTTTGCATGTTTTTAGCTCTCTTAGGAGAAGTGCTTTGAGCTCCCCTCCTTTGAGTGCTAAGGTTAGTTTGGTGTCTGTTTTGAGACTTATGTTTCCTATCTATTTGTATAAAGTTTTTGTAAAATGTTTTGTCTTTATTTAAAACAACTTGGACATCACATTTACTCCACCCTTGTTCTTATTTAGAACAACTGTTTGCTTCTCGGTTGATTTCTCGGTCGGAGCTTGTTTGTTTTGCTTTTTATTCTTCTTATTAAAAAGAAATTTGTTGTATTATGATAGTTTCTTTCACAAATTAAGCAGTAATTATGAAAATTACATGTTTATGTACTATGATTGTTCATATCACGGTATTTGTAGTATTTACCATATTTGCACTTTTCTGTGCTATGGGTGTATTGATCACACTACTCTCGGTAAGGCAAAATTGCAATACTTTTGAAAACTTTTGATTTTAAGTATGACTTTGGTAGAATATCAAAAGTTACAGTTGGTTTTTTGGGCTAACTAGGGGCTTTTCCCTTCCCTTTGTTTTGTCTTTTGGGAGGGACAGTGGAAGACTCGGCCTTTCTTCCACCTAAGCATATATCAAATACTTGTTTCTACTTTTATTGTTTTGGTGTTGTATCAACCACAATTGAAACTTTTTCAGTTTCAGTAATTTGTTGATTTGACTTATCATATAGTAAATCTTCATCATCTTCATTAGACGTGTGAACATTAAACTCATTGTTTTCTCGATGATAGAAATCTGTTGATTTAATTTATGGTGGTGCTTGAGGATCAATAATAATTTGGATTTGTATGGCCTGTAATGAGGATCAAGTGATTTCCTAATTGATTCAAGTAATGGGATATAGTTATCATTATATGGTGGGTTTATGATGGGTCTTTGAACGCCCTTTTTTGAGCAAGAAGTTCTTCAAACTTCTTATTGCTCACCTAAAATTTTTGAAACTTAACTTTAGTTTCAGCTTGTAGCATTCTAAACTGGGTCAAAGGTTTAGAGAGTTGCTCAACCTAAGTTGCTAGTGTTAGTTTTTCAGATAAAAGTTTGTCCAAATCATTTTTAAGTGACAGAATTTTGGTTTTATATTTTTTTTATTTTGATTTTAAACTAACATTAAAAATGTTTGTTTCGATAACTTTCTTTGAAAATTATATATTTTGCATGTTGTCTGTATCTTATGACATCATCTATGCATGCATGAGAACAGAGATTCTCCTTTACCTCTTTTGGGATTTTAGCAAATTTATCATCAACATATGCCATGATGGCATGGTCAGGAGATTGTATCTCTGCCTCATACATGCTCCGGTCACACTCTCCATCCTGTTTGATTATCATCGCACAGAACTCGGAGTGTTGATTGGGGTTGTATTGTGTGGTTTGTGTTGGTATTGGTGTAGATGGAATGCTAATGAGATGTAGAACTTGTTTATTTGTATGATAGCCACTAGATGTTAGTGGTTGTTGGTTGTTTCTATCAGCCTTGTGTTGTTGACATTCTCTTGAGAAATGAGCATAGAGCTTACAGTTGTAACATCTCACTTTGGTCTTGTCAAAACCAATCTCAATTTTCCTGTCCATGTTCAACCCCTTGTTTCTTTACAAAAACTTCTTTGATATGTAGGTAATCATTGTCATAGACCACTGAAGATCTATGTCTTCAACCATGTTGGTGGCAACTAATTCAAATCTTGTTGGATGATTTGTGATGGTGTGAGATTTGCACCCAAATATGCTTCAAAACTTGTGGAGAAGGCTACAAAGGATGCCTTCTGCTCCTCACTTTGTAGAATGATTATGAGAGCATCCATGGGTTTCTTAAACTTGTAAATGTTTTGGGTCTTTGTGTGGTGTGGTTGCTTGAACTTGAAGCATGTTGATGTTGTTTGCTCTGAGGTGTTGCTTCATGCTAAGCATGAACACTAGTCTTCTTAGACTTCTATTAATGTTGTGGTGATTCAGGTGTAGAAAAAAATGAAATTTCAGTGGAGTCAAGAAACTCCTCCGCTTCTTCTTCACCGGTGCATGTCAAGAATGCATTGTCTGTTGTTTGCTTCTCTTTGAATTTGTATGATTCCACATGTCTAACTGTGTTGTTGTTTCTAGATATTTAATCTAATTCTAGTGCCTCTACTTTGGCAACTAGTGCATCCAAAGATAATGCTTCCAAATCCAAGGTTGCTTTCATCAGAGTGAGAAATTAAGTCTAACTCTCTGGAAGAGGATGAAATATTTTCTAATTGATCTCCACAGATTCATATTTGAGACCATAAACTATCATCTTATTTACTAGTTGTACGAATCTATGGAGCTACTATGGTATTGATTCTCCTTGAACATTGTGGAAAGTTTCATATTAGATCCTCAATTTTTCTATCTTGATTTCCCTAATTTCATCACTTCCTTCACACATTGTGTGAAGTAACTTCCATAGTTCATATGTTATTTTGAAGTTCTTAACTCTAGTTAATATCTCAAACTGGAGAGTCATTACAATAATGGTATATGCTTTCATGTCTGTTTTGACCTTTTCCAGGTCATCATTAGCTACACTCTTCAAATTCACATGTTTCTGTATGTTATAATTTGGACCTAAAATCACAGGTATGTATGGTCCCTTGGTTATGGAAGTCCACAAATTTGGGTCTTGGAAAATAATACAGGTTCTGAACAAGATTTTCCATTGTTTGAAGTCAGTCTTGTTATTCAGTTTGGGTTGTTTGAGACCATCGTTGGAACTTGAAATTTCATCTAACATGATTGTTAATTTTTTTACTTAACTGATTTAAGTTAAATTTATTTGCTTATTTAGCTCAATGCTAAGGTCACTAGGATTTGTTTGATATGTTTGTCTCTTTTAATTTTACCGAATAAAGGAAATTAATTAACTTGAAATTAATTATTTAAGCCCAAGGTGATGTCAATCTAGGTCTAATGAATGTTAAGGGAATATTTTGTCCAATATATGGTTAAACAATCATAACCCTTTAAAGAAATCAGTCAAAGAAAAGTCAAAACCCTAAAACACAATTATATATTTTAAAAAGGTGGTTTTTTGGAACAAAAAGTCACTTTTACAAATATAAAAAAGAACCATCTTGTTCCTTTGCTTTTTGATGAAAAACAACAAAATCATCGTAGATTTTGAAGGTTTTGTGTGAATGATGAACTAGGGTTTATCCGAGCACTGTTGCGGCTTTGACAATGTTCAAAGAAAACAACAAACGATTTGTTGTTTAAAGATGAACAATAACCTACTTCAAGTATGAACAGACTCGAATGTGATGATTTAAACACACCAATGGATTCAATGTATTTAAAATAATGTTTGTTTGATGAAAACTTGATAGAAGAGTACTCGGTTACTGTTTTATCAAAAAAAACATTGAAATTTACAGGTTTTGTAATGATTCTGTTTTGAAAACAGTGTATGAATGACGTTGAGACCTTTAACAACGGCAAAAACACAAAATCTTCTTCAAAATGCACTAAAACAGATGATTAAATCATGTTTTTGCACATTTGTTGAATGTATGATGTAAAAGAGGTTTTTTATGTCGATTTAAGCTCAAAATGGATGTTATGAAGCTAATGAACCATACAGATCATAGTATTGATTAAGAGGATCAAAAATCAGTTGTATGATTTGAGCCAAGGCTTTGATATCTCCTGATTGATTCGGGTTTTGAACTTTAAACAGACAAAATGATGAATCCCCTAAAGATCTTTTTTAATATCTCAAATTAACAACAACATTGTTTTATGAATCAATACTCAATGATCATAGTACAGAAACCCATAATTATAGAAATGAACTCTATGTGTGTGTATGATTGTGTGTTTGTATGCTAAGATAAATGAATGATATCTGCTTGTTTGATTGATAATTGTTCAAAAGCTTGCAAAGAATTAGGGTATACGGCTATTTATAGCCTATGTACATACTATGTATATTTAAAAAAATACCCTTATGTAAAACAAAATACATATAAATTCCCAAGTGTCTAAGTTGTCCGTTGTTGATGTTAAGTCATTCGTTGTGAATGTTGAATACTTGTTCGTTGTGCATTGGATGTTGTCCGCTGTGAACACTTGGTGTTTATGTTTGTGTCCACTATGAAGTGTTCATCCATTGTGGATGAACATTCGCTGGGAACAGTTCATCAGTTGTGGGACTTGGTCATCCGCTTTATGCTTTGTTCATCCGTTGTCTAGACTTGGACTTATTCTTCATCCATTATGGCTTGAACTTCATCCATTGTGGACATCAACTCATCCGTTTTGGACACTTAGCAAAAAAAATATTTTATTTAAAAAATCTGAAAAGAAATTTAAATGATAATTAGTGTTTGGTATGTATGTTAATTTTGTTTGTATGTTAGTAAATGATTGTTTGAATGTTAGAACACATTTTGATTGATTGTAGTAGGCATCATCCTTTAATGCATTTTTTGAGTCCAACACCTAGTTTGTTGCAAGTTTACATTGTTCGTTTCCTTATTTAAGCAATGTTTTGGCATTCAATAAAATTCATCAGAAAAAGTTGAGTTTCTTTCAATTCCGTTTACATGCATTTGACATCAATTATGGATCCGAGTCTATTTTATCTACGATTGTGTTTGCTGATGATAGTTAGGATACCAAGATAAGAGGCATTGGTCACCTTCCAACATAACCAATTGTGTGTATATAAGGCCATCAACTTCAATTGGTTGTACACAAATTCCACAAGTGACTGAATGGAAACATTTAATGCCTTAAATTTTTTGCCTCACTTGAACAAACATATGAATTGTCGTTAGAGGCACAGAGGAACCGTCAACCCTCAATTCAATTCGCCAAAAGCAGTGGTCGGGGACGGTAACGTAGAAGGTGGAAGATGAATGGCCGGTGAGTGTAGTGGATCCGACAAACTGGCTAGCGAGGGTAACGTATAGGAACCTAAGACATGCGAAAGTTGCTTTTTCTCGATAAATTAAATATATTTTTATGCAATAATGAACGTTTCAGATAGAATTATGATGCACAATTTGAAACTATTTACATAGTAATTAAAATGTGACCGATGAATTTGTTCTCATGTGTTATATCTATTTTTGTTTTATAATTTTATACAACTATAATCCTTTTAGGCACATTATTCACATTAATGTGTTTAACACTTTCAACGCATTTATTGATTTGCAGTGCTCAATATGTGACATTTTAAGCTTACACGATTAGCGTTGTTGTCATATTTTTAACTCTTGATCATATAAGTTCAACAAATTTTAAGGTGAAATCATTTTAAAAAGGGTGAATTTCATATACACCCTTACAAACTTTGAAAATCTCATATATACCCAAAAAAATTTCAAAATATCATATATACCTTTAAAAACTTTCTAAATATCATATATATTCTTAATAAAGTTTCTTATCGTATATACCCAGGCTAATATTTTAATATTGTTGGTAATTTTAATGTTACTAACAATTTTAATGTTATTGGATTAACTAGTCGATCTGATATATTATATTAGTGTCTAAACGAGTTAGGTGAGACGGTAGTGCGGGCTCTTTTTACACAAATACAATTAGTTGTATATATGAATGAATATATTAGGCTTAGTTTAGTGGACTTATTTTAATTAATAATATTAGGCTACATGGGCAAATAAGCATATTATATGTTGGCAATTTTAACTACTATGGATCTACATATATGTGGGTTCTAGTAGTTAATAAATAAGGCTAATTTTATTAATGGATTTAAATTGTAGTTTAGGGTGTTAAAATAGCTCGACGTTTGAAATTCGTTCAAACTCGTTCGAAAAAGCTCGGATTTTGTTCGTTCGAATTACAAACCGAGCGGCTCGGTTCGGTTTGAAAACGAACCGAACACGAGTAAAGGTACACTCGCTCATCGCTCGCTCAGTTTCGGTCGAATTATATATTAATTTAGTTTATATATATTATATATTTGTTAATCTATTTAACTTTTTTACCAATTACCACTATTTTAATTATTTAGTCAAAAAATTAATATAGAGCTTTAATTGTCTAATTAAATCATCACTTCACATTTCAAAATATTTTCATCATTCCACCCATCACCTCTTTCCAGCCGTCCCCGTATCCCCCACCTCCTTGCCGGCTACCGAGGCGCTATCTCCGGCACTCTAACATGCGACCCCGACCTTCGGAAATCCGACCTACAAGAGTCTGACCGCACATTCCGCCTCCAACAATCCGCCTCCAAAGTTCAAAGTCCGACCTTGTTCGAAGCCCCATATTGTTTAGTTGTTCCTAATTGTGATATCTTGATGTTAGATTTTTTTTATTTGGTTCTTGAAGAACATTTGCACAAGCATTGGTGAAGATACTATGACTGAACCTTGAAAGCTAAAACTTTTGAATGAATTATTAGTTTTTTTTATTATAACACAAAACCGAACAAAACCGAGCAAAACCGAGCGTTCAGTTTAAAACCAAACCGAGTTCGAGCATAAAGTTTGCGCTCGAATTTGTAAATTCGACCCGAACCAAGCTGCTCGGTATGAAACCGAACCGAGTTCGAGCGAAACTCCATTCGGTTCGATTCATGTACAACCCTATTGTAGTTTGTGGAGCCCCACATTGAAAAACATATTCACCCTCACATGTGAATGGAACATTCAAGATCAAAGAAATATGAGATGCATCGTACGATTTTCTTTTCTCTCTCGCAGACAATGAAATTTGATTCTCAAAAATCTCAGTTTGAGTCCGATTAAATGTTTGATATGTACGATTAATTGGTTTAATTTGACGGTGTTTCAACACATTTCTGAGATTTATCCAAGATATCATGTTTTATTGATTTATGTTCCGCTTGCTGATTCAATGATTGTGTTTTAGTTCAAAGGAAATGACTACTCTTTTGTTATTAGTCACAAAGATTCAAAGGTACATGATTATGGTTTACAAATTATAGAAGATACGGTTCCATTGTGTTCTCAAACTTCAACAAAGATTAAACCAATATGAAAGATTCAGGATTCTGTGTGAAAACGGTCTTTAAATGGGAAGAAGTTGATCACGTCTTGATCGTTGTTCTACTTCTTGGTCGAAAACATAAAATTGAGGATCCAATGATTGTTGAAACTCACGAACACAAAAAAGAACTAAAACAAAGGGTTGTTGGTTTATTGAAAAATTGAAAGTGTTTAGGATTATTTTGTTCCCTGTCAACAAATTTAGAAGAATCTTTCATGCTCATTTTTCAATTGGATTAACCAAATATATTGGTGTGTTCAAATTTGACGTAATCCAATTGAAAATTTGTCTACAAGTATTGTTACTTGAAAATCTGAAAGCAGAAATAGATTCTGCTTTGTTTAAAAAAATAGAAGTCTTGTGTGTGTTTCTTAAAAGTTCAGTTTGCTTTTTTTTTAAAGTTGACTTGCAATCACAAAAGAAACAAAACAACCATATGTTGTTGTTTATTGTTGAATCACATGTAACAAAACACAAACTTATATCTGTTTTTGGTCTAGTTTGGAGATCCTGAAACACAAATAGTGGAAAAGCGAATCTTAAAGATTCGTATAGAAAGAAACTCCAAACATTTGTGGTTTGTTGAGTATAGCAAGAGCAAGTTCCGAATCTTTCATGATTTGTTGAAAATAGCAAGTCAAACTGAACCCTTTGTGATTCAAGTTTTGTTCTTGTTTCTCGACACAAGATGTTGTCGTTTTATGTTCTTATACACAAGTAAAAGTCAGAGCTCTTGGTTTGAAACAATTTCAATAAAGATTTTAAGTTTATTAGCAAAGATTTAGTGTTTTGAATTGAGATAAATTTAAGACGATTTGATTCAATATGGCCAATGGTGAACCTGTTTGTCATATGTCTAGTAAGTTCATTAACTTGGAAGAGTTTAAGAAGAAATCCAGAAAGCTTAATAAGTTGAAGGGAAATAAAAGGAAGTTTTAGTGAGAAAAAAACAATTATAAAAAGAAACTAAAGTTAGCTTTTTGGAAGTGTGAAAAACTATAACATTGAAAGAAAGATTGTCAAGTGAAGCTTGTGAGTGGATACAAGCCTAATATGACGGGTCCTAACGGGTAAAAATACTTGAATGCTACACGAGATATGCGTTCTAATTTTACTCTAATTGTAAAAACCTATAGTTTTTGTAGTTGATTCAACGATTCAAACAAGACATGTCAATTATTTATAAAACTGGATTTGATTCAAAGAAACAACATATATTTTATAATTTAAATAAAAAAGAATGAAGTTAACACTATATGTGTTTATTTACAAAATCTAATAGCGGTGTTGGGTCAAACTGAATGTTACAATCAATCCATTGGATGTTTACAAGTTAGAAAAACCTATTGGGTTGTGAAATATATGAAGCCGGGTCTTTGAGTTCAGCTTTGAATTCTAAAGATCCAATGGTTAGTAAAAATAAGTCAGTTAAGAATTATAGATCATTTATCATTATTAGATTATGTGTTGAATGTCAAGGGTATTCATAAGAACTTGTTGTCACATTATGTTAAATGATATATATGTCCATAAACAAGTTATCAAGTTGGATAACTTTCTTTTGTCTAAACATGAAACTTGAGTTGGATTTGGACAACTATATAATGACATGTTTAATGTCCCGTTTATTGTTGAATCTTTGTCTATGATATCATCTTGTAGAGAAGTAGATTACGTTTCTAACTTGTGACATGCTAGATTAGATCATGTGAGTCATCTTAAAATAAAAGATATGTCTAAGATAAGTTTACTACTGACTTTTGATATGAATTATAATAAGCATTATACTTTTAATTAACTAAGATTAAAAGGAAATTGTTTATGTTAGAAGAGATTCTAAGGTATTAGAATTCATTAATTCGCCTTCAATCGGTAATAAGAAATATAATATCATATTGAAATGAAAGCTAAGGGGGAGGCGGATGTGATCCTTGAGATAAGGATTAAAATTGGTAGTAATGTCTTTATGGCATAGTCTGATTATATTGAGAAAGTATTGAGAACATTTTAATGTTTGATTGTTATCAAGTTAATACTCCTATATGTCATAATATTTTATCTGTGTATAGTTAAGGTGAAATTATTCATAGATGAAATATTTAAAGTAGTTGATTATCCAATGCATGTTATGATTGCATCTGGCTTGGTATACCTTACGCTTTGAGGTGAGTAGATTTACCAGTAATTCAAGTATAAAATATAGTAAGTTGTGAATAGATTGCTTACATACTTGAAAAGAACCATGAACTATGCTTTTCATTATTAGGTTTTCCTTTGTTATAAAAGGATATTCTAAGGAAACTCGGGTAACTAAATGGATGTGTATTCTCTTTTCGGGAAGTTTGCAACACTTGAAAATGGAATACAAGTTTGTAGTGTTAACTTTGGTTGTAGCTGGTGAGTGAGCAGAATGACTAAGAAAAATTGATTTTTGAGATTCCATTATGGTTAAACCTGATATCACCAATCTCTATCAAATGTGATAGTACTAGCTAAGGATTACAGTCGTGTAGATGTCTGTTGTTTTATTAAATTCTAAGTATATTTTGACTAATTATCTAGTTAAAGAGTTAGGAAAAGATCTCGTGAATAAAGCAGTCATAGGGATGGGTATAAGTCCAATTTTAATATCTTATGTCAAGACGCCCAATTTCCATCTAATATAACGTTAGATGTTTAATTCAATATGGTAAGCTTGTCATAAATATATTGAAACACATAAACAAAATTATCCCAATATATGTGTTCAGACTGCAAGATGAGTGAGGTTGAATTTCTTAATAGTTCATTGATAAATTACAGTGCAACAGTAATAAACTACCTATAAGAATATGAAGTTTAGTCGCTTCAAGAAGCTTTGGACTTGAGCTTTGATATATTCTTTAAGGGATTAGGACATAGGCTAGTAATACATTAGGTCAAGTGAGAATTTGAATTTATAAACTTCTTTGTATATTCAATTCATGTATTTAAATGGATAGCAAGGGTTCAATATATAGTGACATGTAGATATTCTAATATTTGAATGTGATATACTAAGATGAAAATTCAATCCGTAGGACATTTTCATTTATGCATAAGTTTGACTTCTGCAAGGGATGTTTTAAGTTAATTATGGATAACACTAAAATAGAGAAGAAATGTTGGTAATTTTAATGTTATCTATGATTTTAATGTTATTGGATTAACTTGTTGATCTGGTATATTATATTAGTGTCTAAACGAGTTAGGTGACGTGAGAATGCGGGCTCGTTTTACACTAATACAATTAGTTGTGTATATGAATGAATATATTGGGCTTAAGGGTTGTTTGTTTATGTCTGACCAGGCTGACCCCGCTGACTCAGTTAGCGGGTCAGCCCGTTTGATACTCGCGTGGAGCCAACTGACCGGGTCATTTCTTCTGACCCAAACCTGAAAAAATGAGTTGCTGACCCAAAATCTCCACCTCCTTCTCTCTATTACACACCACCAACACCCAAATCCGAAGACCTCCCCCTCCTCCTGCGCTCTCGATCGGCTACCTCCCATCCCCTGCGCTCTTGATCGGCCACCTCCCCTCCCCCTGCGCAACTTCCCCTGCCCGACCCCGACCTGCGCGAGCCCAAACCGAGCCCCTCCGACCTGCGCGAGCCCTAATCGAGCACCTCCGACCTGCACGAGCCCTAACTGAGCACCTCTCGAGCACCTCCCGAGCATCTCCCTGCGGTAATCATGATTTCTTTATGAATATAGATGTATATGCATATTGATGTGTATGTATATGTGTATGTAGATGTGTATGTTGATCTGTATGTGTATGTAGATGTGTATGTAGATGTATATGTGTATATAGATGTGTATGTAGATATGTATGTAGATGTATGTGTATGTAGATGTATGTGTATGTAGATGTGTATGTATATGTGTATGTAGATATATGTGTATGTAGATGTGTATGTATATGGGTATGTAGATGTGTATATCTCAGTCAGATACTAAATCAAACAGCAAGTTTCAGTCAGATGCAGACTCAGTTAGAAATTCTTACTAGATCAGCTTTTGACTCAGTCAGAACTTACTCAATCAACGTAATCAAACAACCCCTTAGTTTAATGGACTTATTTTATTAATAATATTAGGCTACAAGGGCATATAAGCATATTATATGTTGGCAATTTTAACTACTATGGATCTACATATACGCGGGCTCTTGTAGTTAATAAATAAGCCTTATTTTATTTATTGATTTAAATTGTAGTTCATGGAGCCAAACATTGAAATACGTATTCACCCTCACATATGAAAGGAACATTTCAGATCTAAGAAATATGAGATGCATCGTACGGTTTTCTTTTCTCTCTCGCAGATAATGAAATTTGTTTCAAAAAATCTCAGTTTGAATCCGATTAAATGTTTGATATGTATGATCAATTGGTTTATTCTGATAGTGTTTCATCACGTTTTTGAAATTTATCCAAGATATAATGTTTTATCGATTAATGTTCTACTCGCTGGTTCAAAGGAAAGGACTACTCTTCTGCTATTAATCACAAAGATTCAAAGGTACATATTTATAGTTTACAAATTTGAGAAGATACGGTTCGATTTTGTTCTCAAACTTCAACAAATATCATATATACCTCTGAAAACCATCTTCAATATCAAAGATGCCTTAGATAATTTCTCAAATATCATATATTCCTAAATCAAATTTTAAATATATAAATACAACTAGAATCTTGCTATTATCCTATATATCCAAATTAAAATCAAAATACCATATATATTCTTTTTTAATAATTAAATAATGCTAATTCTAATTTATTTTATTAAAGATTAACAATAACGATTCAATCTTATATATTTATTAGTAAATCAAAAATCCATTTTGGTGGATTTATTGTATTATTAACTATTAATACTACGACTAGTGTAGTTATTATTTTTTATTTGTAAACCGCTACAGTAACAATCCAAAATTTTTTTGTTAATATTATTCTTTCTAGATATATAAAAATCTATATTACAAACCATTAACCTAGTTAATAATCATAATGAATATATTACTAAAACAATTCTTATTATTATACTTAGTTGTTATGTGTTTATGTTGAAATTTTACTAAGTTTTCTAATTTATTATAATTACAATTTTATATAAGGAATTTAAGAATTTAAAGATAAATAAATTCAATATTCTTAAAATAAATTTTGATTCCATGCTACCCTTAGATTAAGAAAGTTTGTAGGAATAAATATGAAAAGAAATTCCAAGTATGAAAAAAGTTTTGAGAAAATAATATATAGAAAGACCTATTTTTAATTTATTTAATAAAAATATATAATATTCAAAAAGTTTTGTAATGGTATATATGATGTTTAAGAAGTTTGTAGGGGTACATATATATACATATATATACATATATATACATATATATACATATATATACATATATATATATATATGATATTTTTAGTTTGATTTGGGCACGTATGATATTTTAAAAGTTTTCTAAAGGTATATATGATATTTTTAAATTTTGTAGGGGTATATATGAAAATTTTCCTTTTTAAAATTGAAGTAAATAACAAATTTTGTCCTTTAACTATGTTAAAAATTATGAATGTTGTTCTTAAATTTTGATAACTATAGTAGTATACTGAACGTCCTTTATTTGAAAACTTATCACGATTTATGTCTTTTTACTAACAAAAGTTAAGTTTTTTTCATTAGTTTTATGTGAATGAATCATTTGCTCTTACCCCTTATACGACGAAATCTGCAATTTTCATTAAGCTTATATTTTTTTCATTTTATTTTTCATCTTATTTACATTATTTTTTTAATCACTTTTTATATTATAACCTTATCTAAAATAGTATTACTTAATTATTTAATTCTTTTTAATAAAATAAACCTATATTTATATGTTTTTAATTTATTATATTTTTTATTTTTAAAATTAATTATCTACCTTTCTAATCGTACGAGAACAAATCAGAGAGTTCAAAATATATTTTTTTATGTTATAAAATTTAATCTAGTAATCAGTTTTGTTTCACCATCATTTATTTATTACCTTTTGGGTATAAAATTTTTTAAATGTGTTAAACAATTTGGTTTACGGGTATATAGTAAAAAAGTATTACAGACTGTATGATTTTGGTATATGACTTTTTATTGTTTTAACTTGGTTATAGTTATTCTGAGTTCGACCATACGTATAATTAAACTTTGATTAATACATGGAGTATTTAAGTGCTTTTACTATAAAATGTTCAATAAGCTTAATCGTAAAACCAAACCAAAACAAAACCCTTAGTAATTGTTTGGTTCGCTTTCGTTTTAATTTTAAGTGGTTCGGTTTTGATTTACGTTGATAAAACTCAGTAATAATAGTTTAAACAAAGCCTTAAATTAAATTGTGTTTTATTAAAGGAAATTTGAATGAATTGTTTCTATAAAACTCCTAGTAGTTGTTTAGAAACCTTTTAGTATATTTTATTTTAAATTAAAGTTATGAGCTATCACACTATGTTTATATTTAAAAACAAACCATTTGATTTAATATGAAAAAAGAAAAAAATCATATTATAAACCAAAATCTTATTTTCTCCTACTGGTTTTGAATATAAATCCTAAATCAAATAACGTGAAACGACAAAAAAAATCTTGTATCAAAAAAGTTAAAAACCGAGTTGTCTAATTTATATTGCTTTTATTAGAAAGTTAATGAACAAAGTGAACAAATAAAAATAAAGTTATAAAAATAAAAATCTATAAATAAAAGTACATTATATAAAAAAAATCAAAACTAAATTATTAGTAATATTTATAATGATTTTTTAAACGTCGCTAAAAAATAAATAAAAGTGAAGAAAATAAAATAAAAAAGCATAAAGAAAGAAAATAAAAGATTAATAATAAGACATTTCATCATTTTAAGGGTTTATGGCAAAGTCATCATTAAAGAAAATAATTTATTAAAATAAAAGTGTTTAGAAAAGAGAAAAAAATTAAAAAAAAGTAAAGTGAAAAAACAAAAAGAAAAAAAGAGAGAAAAAGATTAGTGAAAATTATAAATAACATGCTTTAAATGGTAAGGAAAACTGATCTTTTACAAAAACTAACTGAAAAAATAACAGAAGACATGATAAGTTTTCAATCAAATAATGGTCAGTGTACTTATCAAAGTTTATTAACAAGATCTATAATTTTAATTATACTTAAAAGATAATATTTGTAATTTACTATAAAATATATAAATCCTGGTCGTAAGAAAAGAATCTTTATTTATAATATACACACCCATACACATTATTTCTAAATTATTTTGTTTTATTTTTTCTTTTAAATTTTTAATCAGTTAACTTATTTGATTGTGTTTATTGCTTATGCTAATAATTAACAAATAACATATAGATAACAAATTTGATCAAAGAACTTATAAAACCAGCCGTGCAAGAAGTATCAAATAATAACATATCATAGCTTTTTCATTATAAGTTAAGATTGGTTAATTTACGCTTTCAAGTTTAACTAACTTTCTAGTTAAGTTAGTAGTAACATCTTATGTTGATATGCTTAAGGGAAAATATTATATCCATGCCTTATGTTTAGTTTATTTTATTTAGAAGTTGTTCTCATCTTGTTATTTTAGCAACTTGATTTTAACAAATAATACAACTTTGGTAACACAAAAAAGCTCCACCGTATGGCATGTTATGCAAAGAAATAAGTGTTTGAAGGAGCTCATTGAAAGTGATTACTTTACTAGGTGTTTGTAATATCATATTATAACATGGTACAAAGCCAAGTATAGTAATTATTTCTGGTGTCCTCCCCAAGGCAACGATGGATCGGCAAAACAAATTTATTATAACAAGCATGAAAAGCTATTAATAGTGCTTTACATAGTTTACATTAGTTGTAAATCAATAAAATGAAAACAATATCTAAATATTATCAACCTTGCATAAGGCGGGAATATATAAACACTATTTGCAACATTAAATGCTGAATATGTACAAACCGTGGTATGCGTAGAGTGAAAAGAGTTGTTGAGCTTGAATACTATTTTCGAATTAAGCAGTGGTAATGGCAATAATGAGTCTGTAAATCTCAGACATGAATTAAACATTCATAAAATGGAATCGTGGCTATGATGTCACGTAACTCCCGCATAGAGATGTAATATAGGGGCATATTAGCATATTACATTACATTGAAACAATAATTAGCTTAATGACTTTCTCTAATTATTAATCAATCATATACTAAATATCAGCTATTTATACACATACAAATAGAACGTGTTTCAACTTATACAATTTAGCCCTCGAGAAACATAAAAACTCACCAAACGTTATTCCAACACATAAGGCACTACATAAAGTTTTACAAACACACATGACCTACAATCGTGTACATATATACTAACTATCTTGGCCCCGATAGCCGTACCGCAGATAAATACGCATCACTGTTACAATCAGATGGTCCCGATGACGACGTTCCTTCCTCGCTAATGGACTTGAATAGGCCCGAATAGAGCCGCGAACCACTTTTAGAGGCCATTGGTGGTGCAGGCACAGGGCTTAAACCCTCGAGCATTTGAACCACTTTGGTCATTGGAGGCCTTAAGTTCATATCATCTTGTATGCACCATAGAGCTACTTTGATAGCCACGATCACTCGTTCATCTCCCTCATCAAATTTCATTTGCTGGTCAAAGATCTCTTGTATATTTCCTTCTTCCATCATCTTGAAAGCATAAGACGGAAAATGGGATTTCTCGGAAATCATCGAAGAGTCATAGTTTTTCCGGCCCCCAATGATTTCAAGAAGTACCATCCCGAAGCTATAAACATCACTTTTTTCTGATATCGCGTAGCTTGTGATCCACTCGGGTGCTAAATAACCTCTTGTACCTCTCATAGTTGTGAATACATGGCTTTGTTCTCTTGTCATCAGCTTAGCCAAACCAAAATCCGAAACTTTGGCTCGGAAATTATCATCAAGCAGTACATTTTCAGGTTTTATGTCACAATGAACAATCTTGACATCACAGTCTTCATGCAGATATGCAAGGCCTTTTGCAGTACCAACCGCAATGTTATAGCGCGTGTCCCAATCCAGTAAGAACTCTGTTTTGTTCTTCCCGAATATCCATCGGTCCAACGAGCCATTAGCCATGTACTCATAAACAAGGAGCCGATGTAACCCTTCAGCACAGAAGCCTTTGAGCCGAACCAAATGGTGGTGGTGAATCCCACCTATGATGCTCACTTCGGCTCGAAACTCTTTCTTCCCTTGACCAATCCCTTCCAACTGCTTGACTGCGAGTCGTGTCCCATCTTTTAACACCCCTTCATAAACTGACCCGAACCCTCCTTGGCCAAGCTTCTTACTGAAGTTATTTGTGGCTCGTTGGAGATCTAAGTAAGTAAAACGAATGGGCATGCCCGATATGCTCTCCAAGAAATTATCCTCTTCTGATGTCCCATCGGGATTTTCATCCGGATCCTTGTTCTTTTTCTTCTTGTATAGACGAACACCTATGAACACAAGGCTGATTATCACAAACACTGTGGCTATAACTATTCCAATCACCACTATAGTCGACTCTTTCTTTTTCCCATGTGAACTGCTTGAAACCTTAACGTATGATTCGAAGCTTACACTACTATTACCATCCATGAAGCTCCCAATCTGATCAAACATATAACAATTCCCCAATTTGTTATCAAAGAACATAACCGAGCAAGAACAGTTACTCAAACATGAAGATTTGCAGCCTTCTAAGCTTGTTTTTGAAGAGGGCTGCACAAACCCGAGAGCCGAATAGGTCAAACTCTCACCTGCATTGATAAGAGTCATTGGATCTTTAGATGCTTTACAAGAGACGGGGCTCGGTTTGCAGCCGATCTCATTAAGCCCAGATGGGCACTGACACGTTTTTCCATTGTGACAAACGAAATAAGGCGAACAAGATTGAGGGGTGCTACATGAATCACCGGGGATTATAACATTTCCAGTGATCTTTGAAAAGAGTTTGTAGAATCTAATGAAACCATCATCATCTAAAACCGCAGCCCAGGTGGTGTTGGCATCAGCACCATCTGCAAACACAAATTGCCCTAAGAACACTTTGGTTTGATCAAAGAACCTCCATGAATTGCCTTCGATGGTGGCAGATTCAAGAATTCCACCATATTTGTTAATGGTCTTCCTACTGTCCTTGTCCATAGCCCAATACGGCTGCGGGTTTCGAAATCCAGCTGATAAAATCAAGTCTCCAGACTTGATTTCTAGCAAGAATGTCAAATTGTTTTTGGGTTTGCTTACCAGCTTCATTCCTTCACTAAACTCTTGATTTGGCATAAGGGTGTCTGTGGGGTGGCTAAAACTTTGCCAAACAAGATCACCATTGTTTCCAACCAAAATCAAGTTTCCGGAATCTAGCAACTGCATTGATGAAACCCCTTTGTGGCTCGTGTTTGTGGACCAAATAACCCTCCCGTTGCTTTCGATATAAGCATTGCCATGAACATCAAAGACAAAGTCATCATTGTTATCAACAGGAAGTCCTCTGTTTGCAGACCAAATGATCCTAGAACTGGCAATGTGAATGATACCAAGGGTGAATGAAATGATATTATCATTGGTGTTGAAACCAAAGGCGAAATTCGAGCTGTTTGATACAAGGAACAAACCATTGTTGTCGATGTACTGCATTTGAGAGGCGTTGAAACCAGGGCTCACCGTGGCAATTTTCCGAACACTTGATAGGCATGGTTGAGGTAAGGACAAGAAGAACAAACAGATCACAGCCAGACAGGAGAATAACCAACCTCTCATGATCATCAACATACTAAGTCTCAGGGAGTTCACAAAGGAAATCTGAAATCTATCAGTTGACCAACTTGCAAAAGGTAGATAATTTGAGAGAAAAAATAAAGACTAGCAGAAAGTATGAAACACCACCATCTACAAAACTTGTAGCAAACACAAATCAAGGGAAACACCACCAAAATTGAAGATAAATCACAGAATAATCAGAGATATAAGCTCATAATCCGGGCTCAAAGGGTCAAAAGTAGAGCTAATTGACGATCTCCACATAAAAATGAAGAGAAGAAATTGAGGAATTCAGGTATGGGCCATCTTAATGGTCAAAATGGGATGAGCTAAAAGATTCATGAAAAGGGCATAATTCATTCATCGAGTAGTGAAGACAAGAGAACAAAGAAGTCTTTGTTCCAGCAAATGCCAGCAAAGAAGAAAGATGAAGGTGAAGAGAGAGTGAGATCTGGTGGGGTTGGGGAGTAAAATATGGGATTGTGTTGAAAAAAATGGAGGGGATTGAATTAAGGTTGATGGGTGGTGGTTGAGAGATGAGAGATGAGAGATGAGAGATGAGAGATGAGAGATGAGAGATGAGAGATGAGAGATGAGAATTGAGAGATGAGAATTGAGAGATGAGAATTGAGAAATGATGAAACTGAATTGAATGAGGAGGTCAAAGTATCTCCAACCAATCACTCTCTTTCCTTCTGCCCGCCTCTTCAAGGCGCTTAAAAATACAGCCGCATCCCCACTCTCTCTCCACCTCACCATTCCTCATTTTCAGGTATTTTTTAATTGCGTTTGGACCTATTCTTTCTTTCTTTTTTTTTTTTTTTTTTTTTAACATGAGATGTCGATCCTTATATTGACTTTTATGTTACAGGCTTGTTTAGCCCATGAACACTATCAGGAAAGATATTGATTTTGATACCATCACTTTGATGATATTAAAATGAAATACCAACTGTTCCAGATATTTTCTTAGCATTTATTCATACACTTATTTACATTTGGTTTTAGTATACACATTATAAAATTCATCTCTATCTTCAAAATTTATAATTATGTAAATCCAAAAAGTGTTAAGTATACTGTTCACGTGTTATTCGATATTTATTTTTAAATTAATGTTTGTAAGTATTAAAAATGAAAAATAGAGAAAAACTAATAAAAATATGTTTGTGAGATGTGGCAGGTTTGCAGTTTGCTAATGATTGTTTTTACTTGAATTTCAGGGTAAAATAGTGAAAAATCAACTCTCCTCCTTTATAATAACTAGTTTTAAATTATTATGTTATGAGAAGATATAAAACCGTAAGAAAAACTAGAGTCAAAACTTTGTCACGATACGCACATTGAAGATAAGAAAAATGAAATTTAGATGTCAATTATAACACCCAATACTTTATATAATATACATAAAACAATCACAAACCCACGTGTTGTGACGAGTTCATTGATAAGATGTGTGAAAATATGATTTGGATTTTGGTATCTCTGTAATGGACTATTGTTATTTTACTTAGATAAAAAATACTAGAGCAGCCAAACAAAAAAGAAAGTGGGTTTAAAATATTAATTTCTTAAAAAAGTAGTAATCAAAAACCAAAAACCAAAAATAACAAAGTGTTGAAATATTTAAGGATGAAGCTATTTAAAATAAGAAATTAATTTAACAACCAAAAGGTATTATATGCTAACTTTCATCTAGTGAATTGAAGTTTGCCTACGTTGAAATGCATAATATGTCAAATAATCTGCATATCTATCTGTCGCAGTATTACAAGACAAGTGGTAGAGCAACCTTAACTTTGCACCTACTAAAGACATGACAGTATTGTACAAGTTTTTTGTTTGTTTCAGACTTTATATATCCAATTAAAGCTTGTATTCGAGGAATGTCACAATACAATGGTCAATGGTTGTAGTTCATCATCAATCTTGATCGTAGAATGAAAGGTGTAGATTTATTTCTAGTAGTCTCTTGTGGTACATAAAACCCTTACATTTGTATAGTTTTGAGGTTATCGCTTGTATTACATTTTTGCTTATTTAAATTGATATTATTAAGTGAAAGATACCTTGAAAGTAATTAAGTTTTATTTTCATAACATACTTCATTGTATTTTCTGTGTTTGATTATCAACACTTAAAAGAGATTCCACATCATTTAAGTGTGATTCTAGAAACTTGTTAATTAATTTGATCCCTTGGTCTAATGGACAGGTGAATGTGTGACTACAATGGTCGAAATCAAGAACTAAAGACTAAATAATGAAAAGATCCAAGTAATTGTGAATGTTGGATCATAGCGGACCACTATAGGTGGCATAAAGATCGACCATGAAAGGAGATTCGAGATCAGGAAACATGGTTTCCTTGTGGATTATCAAGATTTTCATAATGGTCTACTAAGGTTGTTGTGGCCGCTAGGGTTAATAAGTAAAGGCCCACGAAGAATATTTCATTCCAAGATGTGAATATTTCTTTTGAAGTGGCGGCGGACCACCGTGGCATGCTTAGCAGTCCGCTGAGGTCACCTATCGGGCAAAATCAATATAAAAAGCTTGAGAAACCGTTTTTTCATATTTTAATCACATCACGCTTGGTGCTCTCTATCTCTCTCTCTCTAGACGACTTGTGCGCTCTCTCTCTATGATTTCAACATTTTGGAAGTCTTGTGGGGACAATCTAAGCTCGTACATACGCTTATTGACGTTTATTTGGACTAGGATTTAGCTCGATTCTCTTTGGTAAGCCTCAAACTCTTGTCTTTACAAGTTATTAATCATTATGAACAGATACGTGATGTAAGAATCTGAATTATAGTGCCAGATCACTCAATGGTGAAGTCGAGAACGTTAAGAATCAACTGAAATCTTAGATCTGCTATGGTAAAATCCTAGAACTTTCACATTATGCATTATCATGGATTAATTGGGTAAACCCAAGTTTTTGGAAAACACCAAACCGATAGATAATGATTAGGATGCATATAGTTTTTATGATCTAGAAATAACCGTGTATTGATATATGGATTTATTACTAACAAAGTCCGGATATAGTGAGAAACAGGTAATACATAGTAGTTACTAAACCATATGGTTGACATGGAAAACAAGGCTATAAAATTTTTGAGATATGGCAAGATAAGTCCATCTAGCCACTATGATTGGGTGTATCCATGAAGCCAAGCTCTTTAACATGTGTTCATCATGAGCTGTGATGGGAAATGATTACTAGGTATCATGGAGACCCTAGCCTGAGGTCATTGAAATGACTAGGGCTTTTTGAATACATTAAACTTAAGTAGGAAATCCCGAGGTTTTGGCACGTTTAAAATTATGCCAAGTTGACATGTATATCTATGTGATACATGATTTCAATATGCTCGCCAACTAGTGTAACCGTGCCATTTTCTTAATATATTGCGGTTGTATCCAGGGTAGCCATGGTCGTAGGCACGTCCAAACTGATGGTGAGGACTAGACACAAGCACATCATTCTAATAAAGAGAGGATTACTAGTATGCAATGTCTGGCTTAAACCTTGAGGCATATGTGCACTTTGTTGGATACATTTAGGTAGGAAAACCACACTCTTTGGTTCATACTCTGAGGCCACACCGAAGATTATGGATAGGATTGGACTAATTCGTGGTCATAGCGGAGACCGTGGATAGGACTAAAGGATAATGATAGTCTGAGGCCATAGCAGAGATTTATAAATCAGACTAGAGCTAGCCTAAGACTACAACAAAGACTATGGATAACGTTAAGCTAGTTTGGTGGTGTAGGATTTGGTCGATCGTTGTGCCATTAACCTACTCTTCCATTGTTATATGATAAACCTAGAGTGGCATATATGTGTTTGAAACTGATGATCGTTGTGACGAAATCGGTCTATTTGATTTGTTGTATTACTTGCACACTTGGTCGTGATATATAACTGCTTTAGAGTCACCAGTTATGACTCATAAATAACATTATTGTTGATGTGTTTTAGCTCATGATGTAGGTTGAGGAGGTGCTGCGAGGCACTAGCTAGGTCGAGGAGATTTAACAATTATAATAAATAAGATCTTCACGTAGAAGATAATGACTATATTAAATTTTCCTATGGCAACGTACTTGATATATGTTTTGTAATAAATTGCATGTAATGTGAGGATTTATGTAACTGATGTTAACTTTGATAGGATCAAGTATTTGAACGAAATACTGAGTGATTAACGTGTATACCAAACCAAATAGTGCGGAATCCTATTTGATTGGCTATCCAATCAGTGAGAACGCACGTAGAGACAATTATGTATTGAATCTAACCTTAAGAATCGATTAGGAATCGATCTACAGCGTTCTATGAACTTGGAGTATGAACTTAGAGGCTTCTGGACGGCTAGGGTACGTCTAGAGTCGAAGTGTATTTAATGCCTTCGTTTTTCCACGAATTAGGTGGTATTTATAGGTTAGGGTTGCTCATTCGGGCGACTGAACCATTAGCATGGTTCAGTCGTGCGATTCAGTCATACGGTTGATTTATTCGCACGACTGAGTGTTCAGTCGTGCAACCGAGTCAGTCGCATGAAGTTGTTCTGGCGTATGAACTATTTAGGCGCATGGACACTCAGTCGCATGGCCATTCGGACGCATGACCATTGTTGGGGCGCATGGTCTAGTCGGACGCATGAGAACTTCACTTAACCAAGTTTGAATGTATTCATTATTATAACATTATGTATATTAATTCAAACAACCACAACCTATATAATCAAGT
>BJCM01229739.1:0-13292 GCA_018326385.1 Flaveria bidentis
CAGTTTCATGTGTTTACAACATATCAGGTGTATTACATTAAGCCTAAACTATTCGACAAGCGACGGACACACTATATATGACTATATATGCTCCAACAGAATTAATATCTTATTTTGAAAATTTACAAACCGATGTTGACTTAACTAGTGATGTTTGGTCGACACCTCACGGTTCATCGGACTCGTACATTTGTGTCACCGCCCATTGGGTTGAACCCGATTCATGGCAAATGATGAAACGTACGATTGCGTTTGAATTGTTTGATTATCCTCACACCGGCCAAAACATTTTTTATCTTATTGATAAAGTTATTCAAACGTATAAATTAGAAAACAAAATATTTTTTATATCTTTTGGATTTAGAAGTTGATAACCCAATGTATAGTAAAATTACTTTTAATTTGGATTTAGAAGTTGGTAACCCAATGTATAGTAAAACTTTAAAAGCTACTTTTAACAAACAATTAGAACAAATGTATGATGTTTATTTATTAAAATACCACGTTGACAAATCCATGACACTTTAAGTAATGCGGCAAATGCCGAAAGTTCGAATGATCCAATGTTTGATTTATATAAATTTTAAGGGATGAATGTAATAAACGTCAACGTGGTAACACTCCGAGTAGTGAACTCGGGAGGTATGGTCTTACAAACTTTTTATCAACCATGACTCCACAAGATTTTAAAATTTTTGACTTGTTGGCTTGGTGGAAAGGTAAGGAAGATCAACTTTCCATCCTATCCACCATGGCCCGAGATTTACTAACCACCAAACTTCTACGGTAGTTTTAGAATCTGTTTTTTCTATTAGTGGCAGGGTTATAACAATATGACGAACTCGACTCACTCCACAAGCGGTTGAAATGTCAATTTGCTTGAAATATTATTTGGATGCCGCGGAAAGAGTACAAGACAAACGTTCACTTGAAGGAGAACTGGAATACAAAGCAGAATTATACGAGGACGAGGTAGAGAGCGGATTGACACCAAGAATATGATGAAGCGGCATATGATGACTAACTTCGTAACAGTTCCGGTTCTGGTGGCGATGAATAAACGTATAAGTATAATACGAACAAAGAAACGACTATGTTAAATGATTAGTTTTAAAAATTTTATAAATGTTTTATATACTTTACCCTTGTATGTTTTTTAAATTTTATAAATATTTAGTTTTAAAGATTTTTATTTAACCTTGTATGTTTTTTAAATTTTATAAATGTTTTATATATTGTTTAAATGTTTAAATTTTTTAAATGTTTTAAATGTTTATAAATGTTATAAATTGTTAAAATGTTTAAATTGTTTATATATGTTATAAATTGTTTAAATGATTAAATTGTTTATAAATGTTTATAAATTGTATATATGTGTTTATAAATGTTTTAAATTGTTTAAATGTTTAAATTGTTTAAAGGTTTGAAATGTTTATAAATGTTATAAATTGTTTAAATTATATAAATTGTTTTATCTTTTAAATGTTTTTATAAAAAGTTTAAAATTTTCTTTGAATATAACAAAAATTCAAATTTTCAAAAAAAACCGGTTTGGGCCCGAACCAGTTTCCAAACCAACCCAAACCGGTTTGATAGGGTTGGGTTTTTTGGGTTTGGAACCGGTTCCAACCCGAACCGGTTTAGGGCCAAACCGGTTTTGACCAAACTGGTTTCGGTTTAGAACCCGAACCGGTTTGGGCCCCCAACCCGGTTTGTACACATCTAACTGCAGCTGCTTTGGAACTGGCAGCTAACAACTTTCCAGTTGGAAGTCTACCTTTTCTTTTAAGCTTTTCAAGCATCTCCTCCTCCTGAAGCTCTTCCGCAATCATTTTCTTCTTTCCTTTATCATCTTTGGAAGTGCTTGATTTTGGTGGTTCTTGGATGGAGAGTTCAAATTGAGATAGAGGTTGTGAAGGTGTCTGAGCTAGGAGTTGGTTGAGAAAGTCCTTACTATTCACCTCAGATGCCAGCTCTAGAATTGCATCTGTGATGATTGGATCCTCGGACAAGGAGAACAATCCTTCTGCAGCTTCCTTTTCAGCTTCGGAAGACTTGTTCTTTCGAGGCTTTGACTTCAGCTTTGGAAGTTTGAGGGAGTGTAGTATCTGTCCCAACTGTTTCGGTTGTTGGACCGTCAGTCCTTATTTCCCCTTTGAATTGAATCTTAGGTTCCATCTGGACCTTAGGTTGACCAACTTCTTCCATAGTGGTAGAAGGTGCACTTAACCTCTGAAGCTCTTCAGCTCCAAAGTACATCATAGCCGCATCAGGGCTAGGCTGGTATAGAGAGGATCTCAATAGGAACTTGGAGAAGAGCCTATAGATATCTCTGAGCATCCTTGGGTCTATTTGCAGTACAACTTGGGATGGCTAAAGAATATAGTTGCAATGGGAGCCGAATATCTAGAATTTGAAGTTTGGCAAGTGGTTCCTTAGTTGTTTGTCTCTAAACACTCTTCTCCTTTTTGGTAGCATCATCTTGAGAGCTAGATGAGCTGGAGGAAGAGGTCAAGGAGACCTGAATGGGTACATGCCTAACAGATCTCTCAATTTGTTTCTCAGCTATTTGAGCCTTGAGACTATCAATCTCAAGTTGCTGAGTGGCGGACCTATCCTCTAAATTCCTAACCTTGGATTCAAGATTTAAGACTTTAGAAAGTAGGTCTTGAATGGTGAGTTGCAGTCTTCCTCATCTTCTTTTGAAGAATCATAGGGAGATGAGCTAACATACCTCGTATGTTCATCCTCACCACCAGATGTGGTTTCTTGGTACCCTGGTTTTCCTTGCTTAATGATGTCTTTTTCAGAGTCATCAAAAGGCATGGTTGCCGCAGATTCAGTCTCAAAAATGTTGCCATTGTCCGGAAGGTCCATTGAGGCACCTTCTGTAATGGCAGCTGAGTCTGCATGAGTTCCCTCCATATCAGTGGGACTCACCTCAGTAAAGGTTTGCTAATGGGGGCTAGAGATAAGAGGTCTCTCTAGGCTCTGTTGATCTTTGAGAGAGTGTTGTAAATCAACTTCATTGCCATTCATCAGTTTTGAAGAGAAGGTCAGTAAAGGATAGAGAGGTTAAATCTAATGACCCAGGACCTTGATCAATGTCTATAGGCATTGAGCCTATGGTGGGGCTGTCCCTTTTTGGCTGCTCAGAGAAGTATAGATACTCATCCTGAGGGCTTTTAGTTTGGGTTTTAGGCTCATAGGTTTGAGACTGAGGAGACTCAATACCCATATTGAGGTCAAATATGAAGGATGGTGAGACCTCGGACTGAGTAGGAGCCCATTGTTCCACTCTAGTCCTTTTGGATTGAATAGGAGGAGCTTGTTCAATCAGAGAAGATTGAACAAGGGTTCGTTTGGGGCGTCTTTGATATGTGATGGTAATGGGAGGAGAAGGTAGGTTTGGCAATGTGAGGGCAGTTGCTGGTGTGGGTTCATCACCTGTGGGGTTACCAAGATGTCACCAGGAGTTATTTGCTCAGTCATACCTAGAAGCAGAGTAGTATATCTTCTAGTGAAATTGGTGGACACTTTCTTCAAAGTTTTAAAGACGATCGGCCTCATTTGAGGGATAGTCAGAGTAGCTGCACAGACAAGCTAACTCTGGTCCAGCTCACAGTTGATTATGTGCTGGAGAAATATGGGATACATGAAGAATGTTTCCTGCTGGAGATTTCCTATGAGATTGGTCAACACAAATCTTGAATAGTTAAATCTAAGGCTTTTCACCATTCCATGATCTAGGCACCGTAGTTCGTATGGAATTTGATCCCATCCCCTAGATTTATTGGACAGACAATGAAGAACGACATGTAGCAGGAACTTCCAGTTGTATGAGAAGTTGAACTTGTAGACTGTGGACCTGCTAATGTCTTCACCATATCCTATTTGGATGTAGGTGTTATCCAAATCTGCTTTGGGGAACTCTGTGGGGGAACCCTCATCATGAAGCTCGAGATGCTCCCTGATGAGTTGTTCAATAATGACCAACTGCTGGCCACAAATGCTCGATCTTATTACACGAATCCCATTTAGGGTTTCAATTTGACCATTTTCTCAAAATTCAGCCATATAATTAGAATACACTATAGGATTAACAGTCAGGGCTGTGTAATAAGATGATTGGGTAAGAAAGGAAATGATCTCAGAGAAGTCAGCATCTCTTGAGGAATCAAGAAGTGCAACTTGATTGTGCTGAGGGTTAAGTGTCATTTGTGAAAGGTGAAAGTAGATGAGTTTGGACTTGGGTAATTTAAGAATGAAGAAAGCTTTTAGGGCAGTAAAATATGGTAAGAAGATGAAAGTGAATAGTCGGGATTATTTAAAAGAGGGTGAAATGGAGGTAGAAGGGGTTTGGATAAGATGATGTGATGTTTTAGTGGGAGATGTGACAAGGGCGGTAAGGGTTTAGTTCAGTTAAATAATCCGACATCATTAACAAAATCTTTACTTTTTACAGTGTGGGGCCCAAAAGATTTCTGTTACACAGTAAAGTCTTTCTTCCGAGTATAAACTACTTCCGAAGGTAATTTGTCTTCCGAAGGCAATATTTACTTCCAAAGGTAGAAACATATTTCCGAGAGTCACGATTACTTTCTGAATGGAGAGTTTTATAAGCTTCGGAAGTAGATCTGATATGTAATCAATCGCTTCTTCCGAGACTAAAAACTCTTCCGAGAAGAAAATTATCCTTGGAGGAATTTTGCTTCGGAAGATATGTAAAACATCTTTCGAGGGTTAATTCCTCTTCGGAAGAATTTATACTTAGTAAAAATTTCAGAGAGAGACCTTTGTAACAGGGCTTACATTGCATTGACATAAGACATTACATATTTAAAAAGGTTTTTAAAAGAGGTAGACTAATCAATATTTATCATCCCAATGGCTGTAATGAGATACTTAAATCTTTTCATTTGAATCAACTTTGATTAGCTTAATTAGATTTTTCTCATGAATATCTCTAATGAAATGATACCTGATATCAATATGCTTTGTCTTAGAGTGCTTCATAGGATTTTCAGTGATGGAGATAGCACTGTTATTGTTAATGTGGATAGGAGTGCTCATAAAGTTGAATCCATAGTCTAACATCTGGTTCTGAATCCACAACAACTGAGCACAGCAACTTGCAGTAGCAATGTATTCAGCTTCAGCAGTTGATGTAGAGACACAAGATTGTTTCTTTCACTGTCATGAGATGATCCTTCCACCAAGAAATTGACATCCAGCTGATGTTGATTTCTTGTCAATGTTGCAGCCACCATAGTCACTGTCAGAGTATCCATAGAGATTAAAATTATTTTTTCTTGAATACTTACTGTCAAACATCCCCTATGATGTTCTCAGCTGGATGAGTGTTATGAATTCTTAGTCTAGGAATCACTTCCAGTTGCAAAGATAAATCCAGATAGGACATATTTTGCTCAGGTGCTAGAACACTTTGTCCAGCTGTTGTTTCAAACTCATTGAATGAATGAGAAACATCATCATTTGTTGGCTATAAAGCAGCGTTTACAGTTTCCTATTCCTTCAAGATGCTACTTCCATCAGCTTGGTGTTGTGTAAGGTCACCTATTGAACTTTGGGGGTCAACAAGTGAATCACTGGTTAAAGCTCCACTATCCCTTGAGATAGTTATACTATCAAATTTACCAATAATGGAAACTTGATTTGTGTAGTTCTTGGAGAACTTGGAATAGGTCTAGGTAACTCAAATAGTTGGTTATCTTTAGAATTTCCTTGAGTACCTGTTCTAGCTGAAACATTCTCATAAGATGGTTTAGAATTGTTTGGAAACAATTCTAAGTCAAAAATATGATCAAGTCCATTCCTCCTAACAGAAGGAGTGTGCTTATTTACAACAATGTTGGATGATTCGTCAAATTGTTAATTCTTGATGTTGTAAACTCTATAAGCTTTAGAGCTAGAGGAGTATCCAACAAAGATAGCATCATCCGATTTTTCAGGAAATTTTGCTAAATTGTCCTTTGTGTTAAGTATGATACACCTGTAGCCAAAGGACCTTAGAAAGCCAATAAATGGTGGCCTTTTGTTCCATAGCTCATAAGGGGTTTTTCCATGTGGCTTAACTACAAGAACCATGTTCTGCACATAGCATGTAGTGTTGACTGCCTCTGCCCAGAATGTTAGAGGTAGTTTAGAATCAGCTAACATAGTTCGAGCGGCCTCAATAAGTGTCCTATTCCTCCTCTCAACAACACCGTTTTGTTGAGGAGTTTTGGAAGCACTATTGTCTCGCAATCCCTTTTTGAGTTACAGAATGAGTCAAGAATGAGGTTCTTAAACTCGGTCCCTTGATCACTTCTAATTATCTTAACCTTGTGATCAATTTGATTTTCTATTTTAAGAATAAAAGATTTAAACTTTTCAGCAGTTTCATCTTTAGATCTTAAAAAGAATACCCATGTAAATCTTGTAAAATCATCAACAATCACAAGGCAGTATGATTTCCTTCCAATGATCATTATACTTGTGGGACCAAATAGATCCATGTGCAGTAAGTGTAATGGAGTGGTGATGGAGTTAACAACTTTGGATTTATGAGATGCCCTGTGTTGCTTCCCTTTCAGATATGCAACACAGTTATCTTTGCAGAAAAATTCCTTTTTAGGCAAACCATGTACCAAGTTATTTTTAGCCAATTTATTCATTGTCTTAAAATTTACGTGACACGTTTGTTTATGCCATAGTGTTGACTCATCACCATCAGCTTTGGAAAGAAAGCATAATACTTCATCTATTCAGGAAGCATTGTTCATCTCAAGCTTGTACATATCCCCTTTTCTCGGAGATCTAAGAAGCACCAATTCCGGAGGAATTGTCATTCCTGGTTTGAGGATAATGCACTCATGTTCTGTGAAGAGAATTTGATGCTTTTGATCACAAAACTGAGAAACACTTAACAGATTGAATTCAAGCTGTTTGACAAAATGAACTTTGTCAACTTTTAACATTTAACTTTCTGTTGGATATACTTCCTCTGCCAGAAATATATCATTCGGCCTCATCTCCAAACTGGACATGACCTCCATCATAATGTTGAAATTGTTGAATGAGAGATTTGTTCCCTGTCATGTGTCTAGAGCATCCACTATCCACAATCCAAATCTTGTTATTCTTGTCATATGGATGTCCCTGCACATAAGATGAGATGATTAGTTTTGATTGGAAACCCAAGCCTTATTGGTCTTGGGTTCTTCCAATGATAGTGACATAATTGAACCAAAGGTTAAGCATGGGGGTTCAATGGATGTCTTTGAAGAAGAGGTTTGGGCTGCAACATCCTTCTTGATCTTTCAATCCATATTTTGGTTGATCATTGAGGATGAGCTTATTGACGCTTTTGCAGCATGGAATTCTTCTGAAGCTTCTTTCTTTTTGGAAGAAGCCTTCACCACCTTTTCTTCTGAAGTAGTATTCTTTTAGGATGGTTTCAAGGGAACTCTTTTGTTCTTATGAGTATTGACAGCTTAAGCTTCCGAAGCCATTTTCCTTTCGGAAGAAGGATTTTCTTTCGAAAGCAACCTTGCTTCGGAAACCAGCTTTCTCTTTTTCATCACTTGAACCATTTGATAAGGTCCAAATGAGAAACCTTCCCTGACTCCTTCTCTTTTAACATTATTTTCATAATGTGTGCTAGCAGGATTGTAATAACAATCTTTGGCCATATGGTTTTGTAGACCACACATTATGCATGCAATGTAAGTCTTCTGGGAACTTAAGGATTGATGTTTCTTGTTCTTTTTTCTTTATCAGCAACCTTTCCCTTTAACTTCTGATCCTTTGGTAGGACAGGAGTGTTGGTACTACACCCCTTTCCTGAATCAGAGTTACCAACCATCTGGAATCTAGTTGAGATGAATACACCCTTTTGTTTTGGATCAATCATCAGCTTAGACTCAGCCACTTTCTTGGTAGTTCTTCTTGTTGCTTTAGCCCTGCTTCTTCTGGCTTTAGTGGTTAGGATTTGATCATCACTGGGAGAAGTGGGTTGATTTACATGTTCCTTTCCTGTGGTGGCCTCTATTATTGCATCATTCTTCAACTCAAATGAAGATGGGTCAGCAGATGGGACCTCTTGTTCTTCAGTACCACATCTAAGTTGTCTTATGGACTCATAAGAATATGGTGGAGCAGTTTCATTGGTCCCCAACCCTCCTTTGTTTTGATAACAAATTTTGTAGTGGGAGGATGATGCAATAATAGCTTGGAAGTTTTGCTCAGATATGGCATACTTCCTAGCTTAAGCCTCAGCTATGACAAGCTGGGCTTGAGCCTCAGAAAATTTGGATATCAAATCCTTTATTTGAGTCTTATAGTTTGTATGTTCGTGTTTTAACAAGGACATAGTTTTCTCCAACTCTTCAATTTTCCTTTGATAGTCAGATTCAGCCCTTTTAAAATCAGATTTTAAAACATTTAGAGACTCAATATCGGATTTAATCTCCATATTGTAGTTCTGATACAGTTTAACCTTAGCAATACATGCAGGAGTACAGAGATGTTCAGATACCTTATTGTCATCTGTTCCTATCATGAGTGCTTGAGCAGGAGTCACATCCTGTACCGTAAAGCTCCAGTCAACTTCTTGAGCCATTGCAGCTGTCTCCGTTGACTTTCTAGTGGGCTTTGATGTAAAGGGATGTGTGGAGGCCTGTAGGGTTCTCGGATTTGACTTGGGAGCCTTGCATTCCCTTGCAAAATGACCAATTTGGTTACAGTTGTAACATTTGGCCTTGGTCTTGTCAAACCCAGATTTGTTGTTGGTTGGGTTCTTGGGAAATTGCCTTCCAGTTCTCTTGAAGAACTTTTTTGCTCTATAGGTTAAAAGAGCCATTTGTTGTACTATGTCCACATATTCTACTCATCTAGACTGAAGCACTCTAGATCATCAAACCAGTACTAAAAATCACTAGAGTGTCCACTTCCTGAGACAAAGGCACAGTTGTCCTGAAAGGAATTATGTTGAGCCTGTTGAGACCTTGGAGTCTCAGGAAATGTAATGTATGGTCCAGATGAGCAGGATGGCTGCTGGGTGTATGTCAGGTACTGTTGAGGTTGTGTGGGTCCTGAGCCTTCAGCAACCATCAAAGCATCGCTAGTAGGAAGACTCAGGGGTCTGCTTGTCTAATGGCCTCTCTTGCTATCCATCTCCAAACGGTATCCATCAAGGATGCTATAGAGTTCAGTCATGGTGAGGGTGTTCAAATTTTTTGTCCTCTTGATAGAGACACAGTAGAACGTCCACTCATTTGGGAGTGCACTCATGAACTTTCTTGTGAGGTCTCTAAGTTTAAGAGTAATTCCCACAGACTAAAGGGAAGAAATAAGGTCCATGTACCTGAAGTATTGTTGGCTAAGAGTCTCCAGCAATGTAGGTGAAGTTCTCAAACTGCTGCTTCAGTGAGTCCTTCTTAGAGTCATTGGAGCTAGATACATTTGAGCAAGTGCATCAAACAGATCTTTGGTTGACTTGCAATGCTCAAACCCCACCATGATGGAGTTGGGTATTGCAGTCATAAGAATAGTCATTGCATTGCTGTCAATGTCCATCTTCTTCCGGTCCTCATCAGAGTAGTCTTCAGTAGCCTTTTCTATCATGGCCCCGTTTCCACCAGGTGCAGCCACCTTGGGTTTATACGGGCCATTGACAATTGACTGCCACATCTTGTTGTCTTGATATCTGATGAAGTCTTCCATGCGTCTGCTCCATGACCTGAAGTTTTTAGGGGTAATGATGGGAACTTTAGTCATGGTTCCCATCTCTACTTCAGACTTGTTAGAGCCATTTTGAGTGTTGTGTAAGGAGGAGTGAAAAACAGGTTGATTTGGATGGTAAGATCTCACAATCAAGAGCTTAAGAAGTTCTTATACCAATTACAGGATTGGTTTTTGTCACTTAACACTTGGTTTTTCTCTCAAACTCACTTATACTACACTCGGATCAGATGAAGCAGAGTCTCTCTTAAGAGTTGATAGTAATATGATAATTAACAATGAACACACGAAGATAATTTTCAAGGTACTTGCATATATTGCTTCTCAACTCAAAGTGTTACAAGACTCTTACAAGCATATCACATGAGATACAATGAGAAACTATATATAATACTACCTACAGCCGGATATACTTTGATACCAGTTGGAATCCTCTAACTAAAGCAAATACTACAAAGTTATAGTTTATTGTATCTTAGATAATGTATTATCTAAGATATGGTAGTCATGACATGTCCATGACTTACCTTTCGTCACCAACTAAAGTTGACAACTGTACTAACTAATAAAGATGAACAGTGAAATAAAGTGTGGTCAACTATGGCTTTTGAGAAAACGTCATGCAGTACATCAGAGGTCTGCAGCGGAGTGTCAGAGACACCATACTTATGTCCACTGGCTCATAGTAGTGTCTTCCGAAGGGTAGTTGGCTTCGAAAGAACAAGTTCTTCCGAAGCCACTTATACTTCGGAAGAGGCTACTTCTTCTGAGGCTTGAGAACTTCTTCTTTTCTTCATACTTCGGAAGTCATTGTCTTTTATTTCTTGTAAGTCTTGAACTTCGGAAGAGAAGACTTTGTCTTCGGAAGTTGGAGCTTTTCCTTTGGAAGTTGATCTTGCTCTTTATCTTCGGAAGAACTCCATATCCTTCGGAAGTTCCATACTTAGCTTCGGAAGTCCTTTGCAAGTTGTACCAAAATTTATCTAAGTGATTTGGTTTTGTTTGCACAAGCCTTCTTCTTGATCCAACATAAGACATTATATACAGAAAGTTTTCGATACAAAGTACACAGTTCATATGAAGTGTACGAAGTGATAACACTCATTGATCTAAACGATCAACGGTTCAAATTAAAGATTGAATAATTACGCAAGAATTATGTCTGGAGGGGTCATTTTGGAAATAGACTACAATTGTTGACTTTTTTTAAAATTTTCTCGTTTTTTTAAACACATAGAAGAAAAAATACATCATAAAATCAAGCATTTTATCCTCTTTAATATGAGTATAGTAATGCTATATTTTTTTTAAAATCAACATTTTTTTAAAAACGTCTATGTGTTTTGCATATAACTTACATGATTATTAACTGCGTAATTATGAGCATAAATTGCGTAATTATCATATAACTTGCGTAATTATTTTTATAACGTGCGTAATATTTCTTTGTGTAATAATAAATATAATTTGCGTAATAATATATATAACTTGCGTAATAATGAATATAACTTGCGTAATCATGAACATTTTATGCGTAATTGTAGCGCGGACGAAACTACACATCCGCCAAAAAACACGTGTCACGCTCTGATGACTTCGAACGCTTCGCATGAAAATTGCACTTTGTATATCTATGCTCTATATACCGTACAAGTCGTTCAACTATGTTATTGTTCTAAATTGATGACAAGTTAATGTATAATGTTCTGAAATTAGTTATTTAGATAGTGAATGCTACCAATTTCATATTTTAGGTTTTTTGTATTTAGTTAATTGATATACTCTATAAGCAAGAATCCATCCATTGCTGCTCCTTTTTCTGATAAATTATTTGCTATACTTAGTAATCATGTATGATGTATGAATGTTGAAATAGGAGTTACAGGGTGTTTAGTAATTAAATGCGTGTTTTTGAAGTGATATTAAGTATCTTAGTTGGCTGTAGAGAACAATGGGCATGTGTGCTTATGTTGTCTAAAGTTGTAATTTTAACATGATTATATGTTTTAGCATTTAGCAAATTATGAAAATATAAGAAGTGGATAAATAAAATGACCGTATATGACATTTCGTGTAAAGAGTGGAGACTCTTAGCAAAATGGAAATAAAAGAATAAAAGCCTCTTAAATTAGTTTAAACAGCAGGGAAAAATAAGTAAGTTTATGTTACTCTTAATACTTAGTTGTGCAACTGGTATGAAAACCAGACTAATCCACTAGAAAAAGATTATTAAGAAAGTCAGATCTCCTTCTATATTTCAATCCATAGCAGTTGATCTTCATGAATGATATCAGTATATGATCGAACAATAAACTAGTCGTCTTATTTGTCAACTGGTTGATTTAAACACTGTCATTACTATTTTGAATTCTCACCCTGATTTGGGCTTTCATCACCTCAAGGTCATGCCTTTTTAATAGCACATTTTTTAGTTATTCTTTTATCTTTTGCCTGCTTCCTGAAAATAGTATTTGGGTCCATGAATAGTTTGTACATGGGTGTAATTCAATTTTTTTGTTTGATTTTTCCTTGCACCTAGCAAGATCTTTTCTATAACAACCAATTGATCTTTCTGTGAAAGCCCGAGGTGATTTAGTCCAAAACCACCACCTACCGGTCACCCTTGGCGCCTTCGCAGGCATGAGAATTTCAAGACAAGTTTAGAAAGTATGAGGATTTCGAGCGTATTTCGTCATGTGACTACTGAGTTGAAGAAAAATAAAGAATAATTAAATATATTAGTGTCTATCCATCATTCCACCTACTTAGAGGTCCCTAAGAATATATCTTGATGAGAGAAAATGTACACCCCAATTAAAAAATTGTGAGTTTAAATCCTGCAGAGTGTAAATATGATGATTTTAAAAGTAGAATAAATGTAACATAGAGAGCATGTGTCTTCATTGGTTAAAGAAAACATACTCAGAGAAGATAGCTCTACACTTATTCGCTTAATTCAATTGATAGAAACGTCACAACTTACTAGAGTTGCCCAAACTGAACCTACCTTGGTGTAAAACTGTAAATCCATTGATATATTTATAAGCTTTTTATTGCTACAATCTATTTTAAATCCAAGTTCATTACTTGGGCTCAAAACCCTCACTTTAGAGGTGGGCATAAAAACCGGGTTTGGACCCAACCCGGTGTACCCGAACCGGACACGTGGTACGGGTGGTACCCGATTTGAGGTATACCCGGGTTCGACCCGTTTAAACCCGTAGGGTTGGAACTAGAGATGTGCAAAAAAACCTGTTCGGCCAAAAAAACCGGAACCGGTTTGAGGCCCAAACCGGTTTGAAACCGGCCCCGAACCGTCGGTTCTTAAGCGGTTTCCCCTTTCCAAACTACAAACCGGTTTCAAACCGAACCGGTTTTCAAACCGGTACTTCAAACCGGTTTTAAACCAGGTTTTCAAACCGGTTACCGTTACCCAACGGCTATATAGCCGTTTGTACCCATTTTTGACCGTTTTTTTGATTTTTTTTACCATTATACCCCCACTAGGTTAGTATATATATGTATTTGATGTTTTGGTTGAATCACAA
>BJCM01229741.1:0-15271 GCA_018326385.1 Flaveria bidentis
CACTCATTTTGTTTTAATATACAATTAGCTTCAGTGCAGAGTTGTAAATCATTTACTAAGTTATCATTGTGTTCTAATAACCTAGCAAATTTCAGATCAATGCTTTCTCTAAATTTATCACATTCAAGACAAGCATGTTTATCAAATCATTGGTCTAGAGAACTTACCTGTGATGTATCGGTTGAATCAGCCATCAAAGCAGAATTAGATCCTTTGGTGGCTAGAGATTCTAAACTTGTTGCTCTAAGCTCTTCTTCAACCAGGTTATTTACCATGTTCGCTTCTTCAATATCCGACATCGCTTGCTCAGCTGCCATCTCACCTTCACTAGCAGACCTATCATCTACTACTTCGACAAAGGAAATATTTGATTCTCCAGGAGAAACAAAACAGAAGGACCAGTCTTGCCCTTCATCACCTTGAACAGTAAGAGCCTTTATCTCTTCGCTTGAAGAAGCAGTTCCAATTGTGTCCTTGTCTTGACGGTTGAAGGTCGGAAATGGATTTCCATTACCTATTTTCTTGAGCTTAACACATTCACGTCTAAAGTGCCCCTTCTCACCACAGTTAAAGCATGTTACTTTGGTTTTGTCAAAACCAAATGTCATGTCCTTAGTGGCTATTACGTTCTACCCAGTCTTCTTGACAAACTTTTTAGCTCTTCTGACTGTCTTGCCAAGGCCCACATGATGTCCATTCTTTCTAGCTTATTCTCATCAACTTACTCATAATCTTCATCTGCAAGATGACAATTTCCAATCTTCCTGGCAACTAAACCATCATAGGATTGGACAATAGCTTCTAGAAGATCCATGTGCTCCTTTGCAACTTCCACTGTGATATTACTGGGATTCTCGATCTTCAACTTTGTAGTGTTGGCTTCAGGCACTATGTATTGGGTTCCTGATGACCCTAAAGTTTCTGCTCCTGAATCCGTGGTTTGGGAAGGAACAGATGAACTAGACACAAAAGCTGTTTGTAGAGGTGCTCCTGAAACAGCTAGAGACGAAACTGAGTTGTAGAGTGAAGGATTCTGAACGTCAAATCCTTTCTTTGACTTGTACTTCATCCTCAGTTCTTCCTCTCTTAACTTCAAGATGAATTCATTTATGTCCAACATTGCAAGAATGTCGTTCTATTATTGGACACAAATGAATCCCATTTATCAGGCAACCCATCAGCAAAACTTGACACTTTATCTTCCATTGATGTGGTTACACCATGAGTGTGTAGCTCACTTATAAGATGATAGAATCTGTTAATTATGTCATCCAGACTCTCATTCCCTATTGAGGAGAAATTATCAAACTCCTTCTTGAGAGCCTTAGCCTTCAGCGCCTTTAACATTGCATTAACATAATATCTCTTCTCTAAAGCCTCCCATAGCTTTTTGGCCTGCTTGTTCTCAGAAAACTGATGAAAGATGTCTTTTGGTATTGACTAAGTCAACAGGGTATAAACTTTCTTCTCAACATTGAAGAGTATCTTCTTAGCTTCATTCATTCCTCCCAAGGTTAATTTGACTCCATTAGTACTGACTGGCACCATATAACCAGTCTCAATGGATGTCTAAAGATTAGGGATAGATCTCACACCGTTGTTTCCATTATGGATAGTCATTTAACATTATAAGCTTTGGCGGTTTATTATGATTTCCTATCTCATTTTCTAGAAGAAGAAGGTTCTGGATGCGCAAATCCTTCCCGGCAGTAAACGCAGCAAACTAATCTTCCATTTGTATGAACTTGGTACTTGGAGAACAGGACAGTTTCAATCATACGAATGGACTATGAGTACGGTTCACTTGTGCTAATGAAGGGTGCGAATGAAGTCAATCGTGCGATTGGATTTAGTCGTGTGTATGAACAAGACGAATGGACTCAAATGACTGGAGTTGTTCAGTCGTGCGAATGATGAATGCGACTGAGTTCAGTCGTGCAAATGGAGTGTACAAATGAGTTCAATCGTACGAATGAGCTAGTTGTACAACTGAAGGCTACTGTTTTGGCAAAATCAAAGATTTTGACACAAAAATGCGATTTTCCCAGAAACCCTAATCTGCCGTATAGTGAAAAATCGAAACTTTAATGCCAAAAAACGTCGAAAACACTTTTTGACTCAAAAGGATGACTTTTTTGAATGAAAACATTAAGTTTAACACCAAAACTAATTGAATCACATGCAAAATCTAAGAGCCAAAGCTTTGATTCCACTTGTCAGGACTGTGTACGTACGGAATACTAACTAATAATGCGTGAAACCAGATCAAATAGTGTGGAATCCTATTTGATTGGTGATCCAATCAGTGAGAACATTTACCCGATCGATATAAGAATAAACTAAATGTTAAGAATGAGTAGGAATCAATCCAGAATGGACTTTGAAGTTGGATTGGCTTTCTTGGACTTTCTGGACGGCTAGGGTTCGTGTATTCGAAGTGTTATCGAATTGTTCTCAATTGTTATGTTTTTTCACGAATTAAGTGGTATTTATAGGTTTGTAGTTTCCATTCGTACGACTAAACCATTAGCATGGTTCAATCGTGCGACTGAATCATGTGATTGAGTCATGCGCATGACTGAAGGTTCAGTCGTGCGACTGAGTTAATCTTATGTCTCAATCATACGACTGATCCAGTCTCCTGGTTCAGTCGTGCGACTGGTCCAAAAGCATGATGTATTCATGCGTATGGTCCATTAGTATGGTCCATTAGCATGAATAATCATCCGACTAGGTTGAACACATTTCTCAATCATTATTGACTAAGAACTATGTATAATAACTTCAAACCTATATAATAAGTTCATACATATGAATTATACTCAACACATTGACAATATGAAATAAATAAACATTAATAAGCATCAACCACATATTATATATCATTGAATCAATTCATTACATATGTGTAAGACATGAAATACTTTTACATTAAAGCTCATAAACTAGAAACATGATGTATCTACACTGAACCTATTTGATTGTTGGAGTTTTCTAGATGAACCTTGCATGTTCATCTCCATCTGGCAGCCATTGAGAATCCCATACAACTCTGTCAAAGTAAGAGTCTTTAGGTTCTTAATTCTCTTGATAACAACACAATAGTGTGTACATTGCCTAGGAAGAGAGGACATGAACTTTCTTACAATATCTCTGTTTTCAATAGCTACTCCACCTGAAGTATTGTTGAGTCATGGTCTTACTTGCTTTAAAGGTGAAATTTTCAAACAACTGCTTCAGGAGATTCTTCTTGTTCTCCTTGGCTTCGGAGGAACCCTCATACATTAGTTTCAAGGCATCCCACATCTGTTTAGCTATTTTACATTTCTTGAAACCTTTGTATACTAAGTTTGGAGAGCAGTCTGAAGGGTTGTCATGGCCTTCTAGTCAATCTCTACTCTCTTTCTATCTTCATCTGAGTAGTCAGCCACAACCTTGGGGATCATACCACCTCTAGTTGCAGAAGAGGTGCTTGGTATGTAAGGTCTATTTTCAACATACTCCCACATTCTTGAGTCTAGAAACCTGATAAAGCCTTCCATTCTTTGAGACCAAGTGTCAAAGTCATCAAGAGTGATCAGTGGGGACTTTCTCATAGTTTCAGTTTCCATTTTAGATTTGGAGATAGCTGCCATTTGAGATGTTAAGTATTTTGTGTGTGTGAGGGATCTTAAGATGGTGAGATCTTATATCAAGAGCCTGGAATGCTCTGATACCAATTACAGGCTTGGTGAAGGGTATGCACTTACAACACAACAACACAGTGAGGAGAGTTGCAAAGAACACTTAATAGATCAAACAGGAACTGGTTAACCTTTGTAATGATACTAAGAACACAAGTAAATATGAGATAGAACAAGATAACAAAACATACAAGGAGTTGGTTTTCAAGATTACAGTATATTGCCAAACACAATAGAAAAGCCGGATGTCATGTGAGCAGTGGCACCAGAATCAAGAATCCAAGACTCAACCTCTTGACATGTGCGAGAAAGGTAAGCATGAAGACCATAATGAGGAGAAAGCAGGCCCAATCTGAGTGTTGTTGTTAAGACCAAAATTATGTTAATTACTAGTAGAAGAAATAGGCCTAGAACCACTATCAGCTAACTCTGGCCCAAATGAAGCCATTCCATGCATTCCATAAGTGGGTGGCCTAGCTGAACCCGACCAAAATGAAGGCACTCCATGCAAATAAGAAGGAGGCCCTAGGCCTAAAAGACCAACATCGTGCCCTAGGGAAGAACCATAACCGCCTTGCATCTCATCACCAAATACAACTGCCAAATTTGCAGAAAAAGAACCATGCAGTGACCACTGCGAGCCATCGCGAGCCACCGCCAAATCAATCACTGTTGCCTCGAGATCGACTTCCTCTCTAGTTTGAACCACCACCACGGTGCGACTGCACAGATTTAGTAGGAGTATACCGAAAATAGCAGGTTGAGGACTTGTGACCGACTTCAGCACAAATTTGACAGGAAATTTCTTTCGAATAAGAAACATGTAGTGGTTGTGATTTGGAGGTAGTCATAGCAGCTAGTGGGGGAGGTGTTGATGACTACCTCTACTTCAATCTTGCTTCATAAGTGAGCAATTTTGATCGCAATTGAGAATATGTAAAGATTCATCTTGATTTTTCAATATTCATCACGAAATGCTCATAATCCATATGTAATCCTTGAAGAATTTGAAGAACAAGTACGTCATCGGAAATCGGAGCTCCAATTGCATTTAATGAGTCGACAATGTCCTTTGCTTCGTTTAGGAAATCGACAATTGATTTAGAGTGTTATTTGTGAAGGTGAAATTGAGTGCATAATTGAGATTGCTTGGCAAAAACAATCTGAACAAATGAATCCTCTATTGATTTCCATAACAAAGCACAAGACGTTGTGTTTCAAGCAAGATATAGTAACGAAGAGGAAAGAGTTGCAATAATTAGGGCTTGGACATAGCCATCACTCTTCTCCCAGGTGTCTCTTTCAACAGAATCATTAGTTGGAACAGGTGAGTTTAATTTCAGAAACTTCAACAAACTTAAGGTTTACAAAATTGTTACAATTTGATGCTTCCAATTCAAATGGTTGTTGTCATCTAGTTTGATTGACCGGAAGTTTGCTATGTTAGGTAGTGTATTGATGGAAGCTGCAGTGGTATTGGCTGGTGCAGAGGAAGAAGATGAAGTTGTGGATGTAGTCATGGTGTAAGAAGAAGAATTACTGGAGATTGGCTGGAGCAACCATCGAAATTGCCAATTGACCGGAACCCCAGAGCTATTGCTCTGTTACCATGAAAATAGAGTAAAATAAGAGAGAGATTCTATATTTGTTTTAGTATTTTTAGTGTTACAAAACACATACAAGAGAGAGCTATATATAGGAGAATCAAAAAGAATCTAGAAGGATATTCCATAACCTCCTCAACTAACTAACCATAACAACCATAACCTCCTCAACTAACTAACCATAACAACTATAACCTGCTCAACTAACTAACTCTCTAATAACATAGTCTCTTGACCGAGTCTTTAAGTGTTTCTTCAATTAAGGGGACACTTTAGTTTTATATGTATACTAAAAGTTAAAATTGCTCAATCATGTAACTTAGTTACATGTCAGAGTTATGTTGTATAAAATATTTTTGATGAAAGCTTAATGATCAGTTCTAGACTTACTAAAAGTGCAACAGATAAAAACATATTATTGTTTATATAAGGCCTTGTTTACAAGAACCTTATACTTGGATTAAGCACCATAGCGTAGTTCTTTAAAAACATTTTGTTAACCATGGCAGCAAAATCATTCATAATAGTCACCATTCAAACAAGTAAAAATAGGAAAAAGAAATGTTGGTTTTATTTTGCCACGGGTAGCCAACGTAACACACCATCAGTTCTCATAGCTCTATCTCTTACATTAAGAACATGACATACATACTTATATATCAGTGTTGTTGAGTGAGATTTACTTTTATATAATACAACACTTGATAATCACATATTGCATGATAGTAACACTAGTTACATCATTTTTGTCAATATCATATCACATCATACAACATTATAACATCATTAAGCAAGGAAAAATATAAATGGTAACAACACATTCTAACATATACGTAACAAAATTCTCCCCCATATTGTTTACGGCTCATAGACCGACACATCATAACAATGACCTTGTAGTCCACTACACATAGACAAACATTGCACTATATCATAGTGCCCCTTTGGTTCTCTACCTATAAACTAATACTTTCTAATGTAATGATGCCCTTATGGTTTTCTACTTATAAACCAATACCATTGTGCTTTACTGTCCATAGACAGAAGATTACATATCATGACATTTGGTGGAATATCTAAGGATGAAGCTACTCAAAGTCAAAAATTAATGAAACTACCAAAAAGTATTATCTAGTCGATCATTATATCCACTAAACAAAGCTTGTTTCTACTAAATACAAGACCTATTGAACAGTATGCATAACTGCTAATTAACAAGTCTTTTGCTCATATAATCTATCGTGTGACAATCTGTCTGTCTTAGTACTACAACACGTTAATGTTGATAAGTAGTGGAGCAAACTTAACTTTGCATCTACTAAAGATCTACTATGTATTAGTATTGTAAAAGTTTTAACTTGTTTCATATTTCTTGTATCCGATTAGAGCTTGTATTTATGGAAAGCCACAATATAAGGGTCAATTGTTGTAGTTCACCACTGATCTTGATCCTGGAATGAACAAGGTAGATTCATTTCTAGTAGCCTTTTGTGTACTATATAACTCACATAGTTGTATGGGTTTGGGGTTATGGCTTGTATTGCATTTTGATTAATATTATTAAGTGCAGGATACTTAGAAAGTAATTGAGATTTACCTATATAATTATCTATTTCATTATATTTACAGTGGTTGATCATCAGCACCTAAACTCCAATTTAGTTATCTTTACAAAATCAGGGTAAAAAGCTAAATAAGCTATTATTATCTTTACATTCTAATGGTTCAAGATGCAGGTAAAGGTGGAGGTATGATCGCAAAAGACCCCAAAAATACTTATAAGAAGGCATAAAGAAGATGAAGGTAGACTCAAAGAAACTATAATTAATCAAAATGTGCATTCCAAATAGCATCATTCCTAGATTCACGAATTTCACAACTTCTAAGAGTCTTAGGAAAACTTTAAAGGTAAGATATGAGGGCACTAAAGATACGAAGGAAAACAAAATATGTGTTATAAGGGAAATTTTTAAAAACTTTAGTTTTTATAGAGAGAAACTATGACTAACACATATCTAAGATATTTTTTAAACTTTTAGACTCCTTTATTTAAACATTGCTAAAATGGAGTAATAGTGATATTTTCAAAAAGTACTTGAGATCTCTTCTATAGACTTGGATGGTGTACATCATTAGTGACACCCGTCACCAAAATAGGTGCATTGACCATTAACTTTAACAGTGCTTTAACTTTTTGACTTTGACTTGGTCTAAATATAAACTTTGACTTGAAAGTTGACCTAATTATAACTTGATCTAAGATTAGTACATGAGAGGTTTGTAGACATGCAAAGTTTTAAAACTATGTATTATGGGCTTAATATGTTCTAGTGGGCCTTGGACATGGTTGCAGTGAACGTTCACCGATTGGACTTAGCATGACAATTGCATGCTTAAAATTGGACTAAAAACTTAGAAACATAAATATTAACGAAATAAAAATCAAACTTGTGGGCTTTCCTTAAAGCCTACTAAATAGACATAATTTAATTTAAATATATATAAATCAAATAATTTATATAGCATATAATAGTCCGTTGAAATCATATTAATGAGGAGAATTTAAAAACAAAAAAATTGGACAACATGCGAATCAATGCAAAATGTGGCCTCCTGTACTTTTCAGTTACCAAACTTCGTTAGTTCCATTAAGTCTTCCATACACGTGTCGTGAGTACACACTAGTTGTAGTTGAACGCCGGTGACCTAATAACAATTATATATGGTTAACAGATAATAATTAAATTAATAATGTTGATTATTAATTTGCGGTTATTTGATTCATGAATTTAAAATATTATTTGTGAAGTTTACTTGATAACATGATAACGTGTAATATTTATTTCATGTGCGTTATAGTTAGTTGAATACATATATATCACTTAGAATAGAATTCACAATTAACACAAACTCGAGGTGAGACCAGTTTTTTTACACATGAAACATGGAAGTAATCTAAACTCTCGTCAAGGATATCTAGACATATAACCATTCGAAAAGCTAGAACGAAAATCACATAATAGCCACCTAAAGTTATGCCATGAAGAACTAATGATACAATTATATTAATGTTAAAGATGAATTAGACTCCTATTAGGGTTATCTAATTCCATTATTTTTTGGAAATTTAACATTATAAACACATGACAACCACCTCAACTTGCGTAAAATAGACAAAACTATAACTACTCTTCAACTCATGAACATCAAACCACGATTATAAAATCAATTCATAACCAATGATAAGAGAGATTTATGACATACACTATGGTTTTCTCAAACATAAGCATAAGGATGCACATTTACCTAGTTTTACTAAACCCCCAACCTTCATTCACCACTAGTCAAATGTCACAAAATCACATACAAAAGATGCAATCATATGTGTTGATACATGTGAACCTAGTTTAGAAGCTTAATGTAATATGTCTATCATGTCTTACATATATGTAATTGAATGGGTATGAATGAAATACAAAGTGTGGTTGATGTTTATAATGTTTAATATTTCATTGTTTATTGTGTGATTACTTATAGTGAACTAAATATATAAGTTTGTGGTTGTTATACATTATTCTTAGTCAATAATGATTGAGAAACATGTTCAAACTTAATCGTGTGAAGTTCTCATGCGAATGCACCATGCTAATAGACCATACACATGAATACTTCATGCTAATGGACCAGTCGCACGACTGAACCAGGAGACTGGATCAGTCGCACGGTTGAGATATAAGATTGCCTCAGTCGCATGACTGAACCTTTAGTAATGCGGATGGATCAACCGCATGATTTAGTCGCACGACTGAACCATGCTAATGGTTCAATCGTACGATTGGAAGACCCTAACCTATAAAAATCACTTAATTCGTGGAAAAACGTAACAATTCGAATACCTAAGCACATAATCGTACCTTAGTTGTCTAGAGACTTAAGAAAACATGTTCCAAGTTCACAGATCATAGTTGATCGTTCTCAAATCATTCGTAACGTTTCATTAATCTTTAGATTGATCTGAACTGTGTTCTCTCTTATTGGATCGCCAATCAAATAGGATTCTGCACTATTTGAGTTGGTATACGTGTAGAATTAGTTAGTACTCCGTACGAAAAAGGTCCTAACAAGTGGAATCAGAGCTTTGGCTCTTGATTTTGAGTGTGATTCGATCGATTTGGTGTAAAAATCATGTTTTTTCATTCAAAAACACCATATTTTTAAGTAAAATAGTGTTTTCAGTGTTTCCATATCTAAAAGTTCACGTTTTTCTTACGGCAGATTAGGGTTCATAAAAATTTGTGTTTTTGCGTGAAAGTGTTCAAAACCTTCGATTTTGCAAAAACAACAGCCTTCAGTCGCACGATTGACTCAATCGCATGACTGAACTCACTCGCACCTCCCATACGCGTGATTGAACTTAGTCGTCGTCCATTCGTACGACTGAACAATCTCATTCGCATTGTTCATCCGCATCTGCCCAATGGCACGACTGTTCATCCGCATTTGTCCAATCGCACGATTGGCTCAACCGCATTTGTTCAATCGCATGATTGTTCATTCGGACCTCTCCATTCGCACGAGTGAAAAAGTTTCAGTTTGAAATTCAAAGTTAATAAAAATGGAAGATCAGTACTCAGCATTTACTGCCGGTAGGGATTCATGGATCCAGAATTTATTGCTTCTGGAGAATGAAATTGGGAATCATAATAAGCCCCCTAAGCTCATAACGTTAGATGATTACCCATAATGGAAGCAAAGGTTCGAGATTTACTTAAAGAGAGTTGATCCCAATCTATGGGAATCAATCGAGATAGGTTATAGCATGCTGGTTGGTGCTGATGGAGTTAAACTTACCATGGGTGGCATGAAGGATAGCCAGAAGGTGAAGTACAATGCAGAGAAGAAGGTGTATGCTTTGTTGACTCAGTCAATTCCTAAGGATATATTCCATCAGTTTTCTGAGAACAAACAAGCAAGAAGTTATGGGAGGCTCTTGAAAAACGGTATGACGGGAATGCAATGTTGAAGGCATTAAAAGCAAAAGCTTTGAAGAAGGAGTTCGATAACTTCTCTTCAATAGGAAAAGAGAGCCTGGATGACATCACCTATCGTTTCTACCACTTGATGAGTGAGTTGCACACTCATGGGGTAACCACATCCATAGAAGACAAGGTGTCGAGTTTTGCATATGGATTGCCAGAGAAGTGGGTTTCATTTGTGTCAAATCTAAGACAAAACGATATGTTGGCAAAGTTGGATATAAATAATTTCATTCTGAAGTTGAGAAAGGAAGAGTTGAGGATGAAGTACGGGTCTCAAAAAGGATCATATGATAAGAACCCGTCACTTTACAACTCAACTCCTCAACCAAAAAATTCTGGAGCACCACTTCAAACAGCATTCGTGTCCAGTTGAGCCGCTCCATCTCAAGCCACTACTTCAGGATTTGACACATCAGGGTCAAATTGCACCCAATATACAGCACCTGAAGCAAATGCTATGAAATTGAAGATCGATAATCTCGGTAATGTTACTATAGAGGTGGAAAAGGAGCATGTGGATCTCCTAGCAACTGTAGTTCACTCCTATGATGGTCTAGTTGCGGGGAAGATTGGAAACTGTCATCTTGCCATGAAGACTACGAGCAGGTAGATGAAACTGAACTCGAAAGAATGGATATCATGTGGGCGTTGGCTAGTGTTGTCTGGAGGGCGAAGAAGTTTGTGAAAAAGACGGGACAGAACTTGATATCCACCAAAGATACTACCTTTGGTTTTGATAAAACCAAAGTTTCTTGTTTCAACTATGGAGAGAAGGGACACTTCAAGCGAGAATGTGTTAAGCCCAAGAAGACAGGAAATAGTAATCCATTATCCACATTCAATCATCAAGACAAATCCACCAATGGGGCTACATCGTCAAGCAAGGATCCTAAATCGTTGACTGCACAAGACGACGAAGGGGCAAGATTGGACCTTTCGGTCAGTATCTTCGGGAGAATCCAACATTGCTTGTGTTGAGGGTTTGGATGACGACTCTGCAAGCGAAGGTGAAATTGCAGTGGAACTAGTGATGTCTAATAATGATGAAAATACAAATGTGGTCGATCACCTGAATGAAGAAGGTCTCAGTACAACATGCTCAGAATCGCCAGCACCCGAACAATCAAACTCTGCTATGATGGTTGATTCAACCGAATCTTCTCAGGTAAGTACTACAGACCAACTTTTTGATAGTCATGCCTGTAATGAATGTAATAAATTTAGAGAAAGCATAGATTCAAAATTTTCTAGGTTATTAGATCACAATGATAGCTTAGTAAATGACTTACAACTGTGCACAGAAGCAAACCGGATTTTAAAACAAAATGAGCACAGCTATAAAGAGAAAATAGAACTATTAAATAAACAATTAAGGGAAACCGAAGTTGTTGCCTTTAACCAAGAAAATGACATAAAGTTCTATTTAAACTCCCTAGAAGAAACTAAGAAACAAAAAGCAGTTTTGGAAGTCAAAGTAAATTCAATAAGACAAAAACTGCACAGTTGGACCAGTTCTTCTCACATAGTACAGCACTTAGTGAAAGAACGCAACAACAGGGAGGGTTTGGGTTACAAAGTGGTTCCACCACCACATGAGACCTTATTAAATGCTAAATGTAAACCAAATAATAACAACCCAATCAAGGATCATGTGGTGTCCATTCCTCTAGTTAGTGATCCAGATTCCACAAGTAAACCAGTTGAATCTGTCACTAAACAGAAGGAGGCCACTTTGAAGTCGAAAGGTAAGATGCCTATTGTTAATTTGGATGAACAATTGAAAAGGTTAAGGTAAAGTCAGGGTCAAACATGTCTAATTCTGAACCCAAAAAGACCAAACAAGTTAATCAATCTCGTTCACCATGTCTTAGTCCAAATAAACAAAAGAGTAAAGATGTTAAAAATGTTCAAATAATAAATTTTGTTAAAGAATCTAAAACATCTAAACAATAAGTGTCAAAACCCAAACAAACTAAAGTCACACCTGTGTCATACACTTCCCCACAGAAACAGTTCCACCAACATGTCGAAAGTAGATCATGCTACAATTATGGAAAGTATGGACACATTGCTTCTAACTTTCCTTATTATCAGACACTAAGAAAGAAAACTGAACTTCATGACACTAAACCAAGTTCATCTAAAATGAGTTCTATCACTCCACCAAGAAGAATTAGTGAACATAAAGTTCAAACCGTAATCCAGTCGTCTGTTTATCACAAACAGGCCTTACACAAAACTGGCTTATGGAAAGAAAAATCAAGTCTATTGTCTGATAATAAGCACAAGAAGAAGAATGATCTGCCCTCACCCTCAAATGGACAGTGGGTAGAGTTTATGATGTGTGATGCCTCTTGGTCACCCAAGCCAATTAAGACTTGGGTCCCTAACCTAAACTAATCATTCCATTTAAATGTGCAGGGTGTCTGCTATAGTGCTTCTACAAATACCTGGATCGTTGATAGTGGGGCATCAAGGCACATGACTGGAAACCTGCCTCTCTTGTCAAATGTTAAACAAATTAAAGGAGGACACGTTTCGTTTGCTGGAAATAAAGGAGGTTATATCACAGCACAAAAGGGGAAGTGGGAAACTAGAAAGTGAAATTTGATAAGGTAAACTATGTTCAACAACTTCAAAATAATCTACTTTCTGTATCCCAGATTTATGACAAAGGATTCAAGGTAGTCTTTGACAACAAGAAGTGCTATGTGTTAAAGAAGGAGTATGTAATACCGGAGGATCAAGTCTTAATGTCAGCCTCAAGATATAATGATTTATATGTCTTGGACCTATCAAAGGTCTCCACAACCGATCATCAAGTACAATGCTTCATGTCAAAGGCAACTGAGAAAGACTCCATCTCCTAGCAAAGGAGAATGGGACACATTAATCCATGGAAGATGAATCACTTGATCTAGAATGATCTAGTGCGTAGAGTAAATGTCAAGAACTTCCAATTACCGGATTTTTGTGTCGCGTGTAAGAAAGGGAAACAGAAAAAGAAGTCTCATAAGGAAAAGAAAGCTCATTCAATTGACCTACCTCTTGAGCTTCTTCACATGGATCTGTTTGGCCCAGTGAGTACAAAAAGCATTGCCGGTGATTTGTACTGCTATGTAGTTACGGATAACTACTCAAGATTTTGTGGGTGATGTTTCTAAAATCCAAATCAGAAACATTTGAATCATTCAAAGAGGTGGTAACTACACTGGAGTCACTCTACAAGCTAAAGGTGAGATAAGTTCGCTCAGACAACGGCACCGAGTTCAAGAACCAATGGATGGAGTAATTCTGCAAAGAAAAGGGAATTGTGCACCAGTTCACATCTGCCTACACTCCTCAAATGAATGGGGTTGCTGAGAGAAAGAATCAAAGCTTGATAGAGACAGCCCGGACGATGCTCGCAGACTCGAAACTGCCTATCCAATTTTGGAACGAGGCAGTAGCTAACGCATGTTATACCCTCAATCGAGTCCTAGTGGTCAAACGTCACGGTAAAACATGATATGAGTTGCTCCAACGACGTAAACCAAATTTGAAGTACCTCGAGCCATTTGGCGCACCATGTACATTGCTGAAGAAAACTCAGTCAGGGAAGTTCAGCGAGAAGGCTGAAGAAGGAATTTTCTTAGGATACAACATACCGAATAAGAGAGTTTACAACAATTCAACGGGTCTAGTAGAAGTGTGGTGCAACGTTGATGTACAGAGATACACCACCCCCTTACTAGAAAAGGAACCTCTTTCTTTTTCGACTATGATGGATTCTTTAAGTCCTTCAACATCCCTCTCTCCTCCTAAAAATGAGTTATCAACCAGAATGATGTACGAAGTGCTAAGTACACCATCACTGGACCCGACGACCTCATCGTCCCAAGGTGAGTCTTCTAGTCCTTCAGGGGGAGCACTTGAGGTAAGTGACTCTGATGATGAAGACATGGAAAATGATCATGTGGATCAGGAGGAACAATTTCCTACTACTGCAAGTACACAAGCATCAGACGTTGATGCCTCTGACACTTCGGAACCTCACACTCCCACTGCCTCAGATACTGAACCTGGTGTTCATAATCTGGATAATGAGGTAGTTGTTCCCACCACTCCTGGATCACGACTAAATGTTTATCATCCTTTGGATAATGTCATTGGAGATGTTCGCTTAGGAGTACAGACAAGAAATCAGCTATACTCAGCTGATTATGCCTCAGTAATGGAAAAGGCATATCTTCACGATGGTGCATATCAATGTTCTGTGTCTCAATTTGAGCCAAAATATGTTAGTGAAGCCTTGAATGACGAGGCATGGGTGAGTGCCATGCAAGAAGAACTTCTTCAATTCAAGAAGTTAAGCGTATGGACACTGGTGGATAGACCTAAAGGTGCTAAGGTCATTGGTACCAAATGGGTCTTGAAATGCAAGAAAGATGACCAATGGGTCATAATAATAAATAAGGCTCGACTTGTAGTTCAAGGATTTCGACAAGTCGAGGGTATTGATTACAATGAAGTGTTTGCACCTGTGGCAAGAATGGAAACAATCCGTATCTTCCTAGCCTATGCATTTTACATGAAGATCAAAGTTTATTAATTAGATGTAAAGAGTGCATTCCTTCATGGTGAAATCTAAGAGACAGTGTACGTCAGTCAACCCGAAGGATTTTAGGATCCGTATCATCGGGACAGAGTTTACAAACTAGATAAGTCTCTCTACAGGCTCCATCAAGCCCCAAGAGCATGGTATGAAAAGCTCTCGACTCATCTTGTGAAACACGGCTTTCGCAGAGGAGTGATTGACTGTACCCTGTTCATCAAAGAAAAGGATGATGACTTACTACTAGTTCAGATCTATGTTGATGACATAATCTTCGGTTCTAAAAACGAAGCATTATGCAAAGAATTTGAAGCAGTCATGAAAGCTGAATTTGAAATGAGTGCCATGGGA
>BJCM01229768.1:0-12201 GCA_018326385.1 Flaveria bidentis
TATAGTTTAAGGTATCTCAGATAAAGTATTATCTGAGATATGGTAGTCAGGACATGTCCCTGACTTACCGTTTGTCACCAACTAAAGTTGGTAACATGTACTATCATAAAAAGGTAAACAGTGGAATAAACTATGGTCAACAACATGGCTCTTTGGGAAGAAGCCATATTGTATAAGAAGTCTGCAGCGGAGTGTCAGAGACCATACTTGTGTCCACTGGGAAGAAGCAAGAGTAAGTACTTCCGAAGCCACTTATACTTCGGAAGAGGCTGCTTCTTCCAAGGCTTGGAGACTTCTTCTTTTCATCATACTTCGGAAGTGGTCTTTAGTTTATTCTTTTAATTCTTGAACTTCGGAAGTATGCACTTGTCTTTGGAAGTAGAGTTCTGTCTTCGGAAGTTTGTCTTTCCCTTTGTCTTTGGAAGAACTCTACAACCTTCGGAAGTTCCATGTTAAGCTTCGGAAGCCTTTGCATGCAGCACCAAAATAACTTAAGTGACATAGTTTTGGTTGCATTAGCCTTCTTCTTGATCCAACAGTGTAATCTCTAGTGGTTAATCCAGTGTCACTGTTTGATTAGTCAAAGTTAATCTCCTCTTTGTGTTGTTGTGTTGTAAGTGACCACCCTTCACCGGTCCTGCATTTGGTATCAGAGCTTTCAAGGCTCTTGATAAAAGATTTCACAATCTTTAAATCCCTCACACACACACGCACACAGATACTTAACTTTTCAAATGGAAGGCATTTCCAAAACTAATATGGAAACTGGAACCATGAACAAGTCCCCACTGATCACTCTTGATGACTTTGACACCTGGTCCCAAAGAATGGAAGGTTTCATCAGGTCTCTAGATTCAAGAATGTAGGAGTCTATTGAAAATGGACCTTAAATACCAAGCACCTCTTCTGCTACTAGTGGTGGTATGATCCCCAAGCCTATGCCTGACTACTCAGATGAAAATAGAAAAAGAGTAGAGATTGACCAAAAGGCCATGAAAGCCCTTCAGACTGCTCTTCCAAACTCTATGTACATAGGTTTCAAGAAATGCAAAACAGCTAAGCAGTTATGGGATGCATTGAAACTGATGTATGAGGGTTCCTCTGAAGCTAAGGAGAATAAGAAGGATCTCCTGAAGCAGCAGTTTGAAAATTTCACCTTCAAAGCAGGTGAAACCATGACTCAATAATTTTTCAGGTATGTTGAGATTGCGGATACCCTCGTGGATGGAGGAGTTGCTCTTGAGAATAGAGACATTGTAAGGAAGTTCATGTCCTCACTTCCTAGGCAATAGACACACTACTGTGTGGTTATCAAGAGGACTGAGAACCTGAAAACTCTCACTCTGACAGAGTTATATGTGATTCTCAGTGGCTACCAGATGGAAATGAACATGCAAGGTTCATCTAGAAACTCCAACAATCAAATGGGTTCAGCCCTTCATGTGGTTGAAAGGGATAGCATAGAACCTTAACATCATCTCATATGCCACCCTAAAAACTCACAAAAGGGTCCTTTCATCACCTTCCCTGAGACACCAATGGAGAACTACACTCAAGGAAGCCCATTCCAAGACTCAAGTTCTTCTCAAGACTTTGTGTCTTCTAATGAAAGTTGTGGCAACTCTCTTTTCACCCTTGAAGACCTGGACTGTATCCATCCATATGATCTATATTACATGGAAATAGTCTAGCAGATGGCTTTTCTCACTTACAGAGCCAAGAAGTTCTACAAGCGGACTAGAAGGAAGTTCCCCAGCAATGCAACCAGTGGAAAGTTTGGACTTGACAAAATCAAAGTCAAGTGTTACAACTGCAACTTGATGGGTCACTTTTCTAGGGAGTGTAAGGTACCAAGAACAAAAGGTGGCCAAGCACAATCCATACCAAACTACACTGACAAGGTTACCCAGAATGAGAAGCCAAAGCAACAAACTGCAGTTATTGTTGAAGAAAGAGGCTTTGACTGGAGCTTTTAGGTGAAAGATGCTTCTCCAAACCAAGCACTGATGATAGATCATGATGAAGCTAAGGTATTGGAACATCTCTGTACCCCTGAATGCATTTCTACAGTTAACAGATATAGTACCTATAACATAGAAATGAGATTTGATCTTGAGTCCTTAAACAACTTAAAAGCTAATTTTAGAAAGTTTGAAAATGATTATAAACTGAAAATAGAGGATTTAGAGAAAACTATTTCAGTTCTAAAACATGAGCATACAAATTTTAGGACTTAGATCAAGGATCTCATAACTAAGCTGACTGAGTGCCAGGCTGAGCTTGTGATCAACAAAGCCAAGGCAGAAAAGTGTGTTCTTGAAGAAGAGACCTTCAAGAACATGATATCCTCATCCCTACACAACAAGGTTTGTTATCCAAACAAGCAGGGACTGGGATCTAATGAGATAGCTCCTCCACACACAATCTTGTCTGTAACATCACCCAGGTGTGGAATTTGTGAAGATGAGCTTCCTCTCATACACCCTTTAAGTTAAGAGGATGATGAAGTGATAGTCAAGAATTCCTCTGAGAAGAGTGAAGAGGAGGATTCTAAAAAGGGCCACTATCCTTCAGAGGAGAAGAAGAAGACCGTGATGACCAAGTCAATGAGAAAGAACTTGATCAGAAAGAGGAAAAGAAAAGCTAGGAAAGCTCAAGAGATCAAGGCCACTTTTGACTCTAAGCATAAACAAGTTTTTATCTCTGCAGGATTTGAAGTTGTAAAAATCAAGGCATCAACCTAAACTCTTCTACTAAGAGTTCTGGTTCATGTTCAAATCATCTAAGTACCAAGAAGAAGGCTGATTTGTTATGTACCACTACTACACAGCCTGGACCATCCAACTCCAAGAACAGTCCTCAGTCCAAAAGGACAATCTCAGCATCTACAAAGATGAAGGTGGAGAAGGGATATGACCAAAGTCAGGCTTGTTCTCAGCCGAAGGCTCTTGGGAAGAAGAAAATGGAGTGTGTCATGACAAAGACAAGGACTTCCAAGAGTTCCAAGAATATTCAAGCTTCAGAAGGAAAACTTGTTTCCTTCGAAAGCTCCAAAACTAAGAAGAAGGCAAGTGGAAGATTGCCTTCGGAAGAATATTTGGTCTTGGAAAGAAGGAATATTTCCGAAGCACTAAAGTCTACTGTAGTGTTTGCAGAATCTTCCGAAGGTCCAGTCATCAAAATTTCTGAAGTCTCAAAAGCTTTCGAAGTGTTGAAGGTCAAGTCCAAACTTCCAAAGGTGATGTGGAAGTCAAAGAAAGACTAAGTGACTGGATATTCCACATCAACAACAGCTCAAGATTCTCATAGCATAACTATAGGATCTATCACTGTTGTATTACCTTTTGTTTCTTTTAGTGAGCCCAAGATAAGTAAGGCTTGGGTTTCCAAATGTAACTAATCATTTACTTTGTGCAGGGACAACTCAAGACAAACAAGAATGTTTGAATCATTGACAGTGGTTGTTCTAGGCACATGACAGGCAATAGGTCACTACTCCAGAACTTTGAAAGGATTGATGGAGGGCCAATTGCTTTTGGAGGAGATGAAGGTGGTTACATTTCTGGAAGGGGCAAGGTCACAAATGATAAGCTCAACATTGAAAAGGTAAACTTTGTCAAGGAGCTTGGGTACAATCTTTTGAGTGTATCCCAATTTTGTAATCAGAGTCATAACATGCTCTTTACTAAGAATGAGTGCATTGTTCTCAAACCCGGGGTGGTCATTGCTCATGAGCATATTCTGCTTAGAGCCCCCAGTTTAGGCAACATATACAAATGGACTTGCAAGAAACCTCTCCCTCTGGAGAAGTTTCATGCTTTCTGTCTAAAGCCAATAGTGATGAGTATTTCCTATGGCATAAAAGAATGTTCCATGTAAACTTTAAGAACATGAATAAACTAATTAAGAATGATTTGGTAACTAGAATGCCAAAGAAAGAGTTTACAAGTGATGATCATTGTGTTGCATGCCTGAAAGGGAAGCAACACAAGTTATCTCATAAGCCTTAGGAAAGAAACTCAGTCACTACACCCCTGCACTTGTTACATATGGATCTCTTTGGCCCCACCGGTGTAATGAGTCTAGGAAGGACCTCTTAATTTTTAGTGATCACAGATGACTTTACAAGATTTACTTGGGTCTTCTTCCTTAGAACTAAGGATAAGACTCCTGAGATTCTAAAGAATTTCATCCTAAAGATTGAGAATCAATCTGATCAAGAAACTAAATTAAAGAACCAAATCCTTGATACATTTTGTGATGAAATAGGTATTACAAGACAATACAATGCTTCCAGGACTCCTTAGCAGAATGGTGTTGCTGAGAGGAGAAACATGACACTAATTGATGTTGCAAGAACCATGTTATCTGACTCTAAGCTGCCCATCACCTTCTGGGCAGAGGCAGTCAACACTGCTTACTATGTGCAGAACAAAGTTTTAGTGGTTAAAACTCATGGCAATACTCCTTATGAACTTTGGCACAAGAGGAAACCTTTCATTGGTTTTCTCAGGTCATTTGGATGTCCTTGCACCATCATGAATACCAAAGATCAAATTGCCAAATTTGCTGAGAAATCAAATGATGGAGACTTTATTGGATACTCTTCCCAATCTAAGGATTATAGAGTATACAATCTTAGAACTAGAATTGTTGCGGAGTCAGCCAATGTGACTTTCAATGAACAGACACCCTGTGTAGCTTATTCTGGTCCTGATTGGTTGTTTGATCTTGATTTAGTTACCAACTATTTTAACAAATCTTGTGAGACTGTTTCAGGATCTCCAGATATCAAATCAACAGGTGATCTTGATCCAAGATTTGAGCTATGAAGACCTTCAAGTAACCATTTTCAGCTCTAGTTGTAACTACTTCTACAAATGAAGTGTCTATCAGCACCACAATGACAAATTCAGTTGATACATCTAGGATGCCTTCAAATTCTAGTTTAAAGGCTCCACAACCAGATAAAGATACTTCAAATGTAGAATAAAATAATGGAGGTGGTGACAGTGATCAGGTTTTTCTTGATGTTGATAACCACTCCATAGATGACAACATCAATGATGTCACACACTCATTGGATCAAGTTTCTCTTGATAAGTGTGCTGATTTGGTGGGAGAAACATCTATGCTAGATCTAAATTTCTCTAAATTAGATCTCTCTCAGCAACTTGTTGTGATCCCTCAGCTAAGGATCCACATGTCTCACCCCACCAAAAACATCATTGGAGATGTTGACACAAGGGTAAGAACAAAAGGACAAATCCATGAAACAAATGTTTGTCTTCACTCTTGTTTCTTATCCCAGATAGAGCCAAAGAAAGTTGATGAGGCTCTCAAGGATGGAAGTTGGGTTGAAGTTATACAATAGGAGTTGCTTCAATTCAAAAGGCAGAAAGTTTGGAACCTTTGTCCTCTTCCTTATTGGAAGACTACCATTGGAACCACATAGGTGTTTAGGAACAAGAAGGATGATAGAGGCACTATCATCAAGAATAAAGCTAGACTAGTTGTTCAAGGATACACACAAGAAGAAAGGATTGACTACATTGATTTCTTTGCTCCTGTAGCAAGACCAGAAGCTGTTAGGATATTCTTGGCATTTGCTGCATCAAAGAACTTCAAGGTCTATCAACTTGATATCAAGTGTGCTTTTCTTTATGGAGTGACTGATGAAGAGGTATATGTTAAACAACCACCTAGTTTTGCAGATCTTGATCATCCTTATTATGTCTGCAAGCTTAACAAAGCTCTTTATCAGCTGCATTAGATGCCCAGGAAGTGGTATGAGACTCTATCTCAGTATCTCTACAAACATGGATACAAGAGGGGTACTATAGATGGAACTCTCTTCATCAAAGGACAAGGAAATGACTTGATGCAAGTTCAAGTATATGTATATGACATCATCTTTGGTTCAACTAATCCAAGGCTCTGCAAAGACTTTGAGAAGCTGATGAAGGAAAAATTTGAAATGAGTGCCATGGGGAACTCAATTTCTTTCTGGGAATTCAACTGGAGCAAGTTGAAGATGGAATCTTCATTAGTCAGTCAAAGTATGTTCATTAGATACTTAAGAGGTTCAACATGACCAATTGTAAGATTGCTAAAACACCCATAGCTAGAAACTAATCCCTTGGACCTGATCTTGAGGGGGAGTGTGTGGATGAACACCTTTACAAGGCTATGATTGGGTCTCTTATGTATCTTACAGCTAGCAGGCCTGATATCATGTTTGCTACATCTATTTGTGCAAGATATCAAGCCAACCCTAAGATGTCTCACCTTATCACTTTCAAAAGGATTCTAAGATACCTCAAATGTGCTTCAACACTTGGTCTATGGTATCCTAATAATTTTGACTTCAATCTGTATGCTTTTACAGATAGTGATTATGATGGTTGAAACATGACTGCAAAGTCTACATCTGGGGGATGTCAGTTTCTTGGTGGAAGGGTTGTCTCATGGCAATGCAAGAAACAATCATGTGTCTCTACATCAACTGCTGAAGCTGAATACATTGATGCTGCAAGCTACTGTGCTTAAGTGCTATGGATTCAGAATCAGATGCTTGACTATGGATTAAATTTCAAGGAGACTCCCATTCACATAGACAACAACAGTGCTATCTCTATCACAGGAAATCCTATGCAGCACTTAAGGACCAAACACATCAATATCAGGTATCATTTAATTAGAGATAATTTTGAAAAGGGATTAATTAAACTAGTCAAAGTCCACACAAATGAACAATATGTTGATCTGTTTACAAAAGCTTTTAATGAACAGAGATTTAAATATCTTATATCAACTACTGGGATGATAAACTTTGAGTAGGTTTTTATTAAAACTAATTCCTATTATTTCTTAAAATCTATGTGTCCTAAGTTGTCTAGTTCATCACTTTCATAAGCTCTTGTTTTCCTTGGATGAAAATCTTTTTGAAGAATTTCCTTAGATTTTTGAAAATTTCTAATCCTTCGGAAGATATGCTTTTATCTTCGGAAGAAAATCATGCCTTCAAAACAAATAATCGTCTAAGAAATTTACCTTCGGAAGAAATTTCTGAAATATCTTCCGAAGCTTAATATTTGTCTCAAACAATTATATGTTTTAAGGACCATTATCTTTCGAAGCAAATTAACTCTCGGAAGCTTTGTTCCTCTGGACAAAGCATTCAAGTCTTAATTTTTCTTCCGAAGAAAAATTTTCACAACTCTTAGGAAAACCTTTCGAAGTCATTTTAGCTTCGGAAGTTTTTTCATTAAAACTTCCGAAGATAATTTACCTTCGGAAGGTTTTTGACTTTCAAGAAAACTACTTTTTGAGCTAAAACCATAAAGTTCTCTTTGAAATTACTTTCTTTCTTCTTTCTTCATCCTTAAGCTTCCTCAAACATGGCCAACCTTAACCGCAGAAATGATCCAAACTTCTCCATGCAGTTACACAGGCAACACAACCAAGTTGCTCTGTTACACTATGAGAAAGATCCTCATTTCTCAGAGGTTTGCCGATTCTTCACTCTATCCAACTACTTCACCTCCATAACCATTGATCCTGCTCTTTATGAGGATCAACTGCTAGAATTTTGGAAGGCCTGCCAAGAGGCCGACATGGATGGGGAGAAGGCATTGTCTGGCACAATGCAGGGGAGAACAATCTTCATCACTCCGACCATCATCAACATGCATCTTCAGCTGGATGATGAAGAAGGTGAGTTGTTCTTCCCGAAGAAGTTGTTAACCAGTCCTTCGCGCAGATGGGCTATGAGGGGGACTTCTGTGTCAAGACCTTCAGAAAAGGGAAGGTCTCATCCCAATGGGAATTCCTACTCCATGTGGTTATCCACAACTTATCAAACAAGCATGGTGGATGGGGCCAAATTCCTGAGGATCTCTCCTTCATTTTTTATGGGATGGTTCAGGGAGTCAAGTTAGGTATTCTCAGTTTGTTTATACTAATCTGCTTTTAAACTTGGACTCCTTAGAGTACTATATGTTCCCTACATATGTTCAACACATTCTTAACTATGAATTGGGCTCATAGTTAAGGGGAACAGGTAATACTATTAAATTAGGACAGATGAAGCCCGAAATCTTTAAAATATTGAGAAAGCCCATTGTTGGCTTCTTAGGGGTAGAAACAGCCTTTGTCCCAAAAATGTTAGAGCTCATTGCTCAAGGTGACAACCTAGCAGCACCAGCTAGTGTTGAACCCACACCTTCTACATCCTAACCACCTCAATAGCCACAAATCACCCTCACCTACCAAAGAAAACACAAAAAAAACTCGTACACAGCCTATTCAGTTTATGCAGGTCCCTATATACTCACCCACACAGGAAGAAGTGGACACTGGAGCTCCCACTTCTCTTGAGGAACAGACCACTCCCATTCATTAAATAATCAGTGCTGAGGTTCCTTATGCTCAGCCTGATAAGCTCATAAGCCCAAATGCCTTAAGCCATCACTTTAAGCTCAACACTCAAGTGATCAACCTTCAGGGGACAGTTACTATCCTCAGCCTTTGGACTTAAACCAACCAATCCCAAACCTTGACTTCTATACTGATGAAGATCTAGGTTTCAGTGAGTACCATGATTCTCTCTTCTTTTCCCCTACTCAAAGAGAGATGAGTGCTCCTGAGTCTCCTACTTCTAGCGCTCATCAGTCACCCACTATTGAGGTGGACACTTCTGAACCTGTTTAGGATGTCCATGTGGAAGGGGCTCTCACTTTGCAATTGATTCTATCATTAAAACCTCAACCATGGCAACTCAGCCCATTGACACCTCAACTGAGGCTACTAGATCTTGGCTTTTTGCTTAATATTTCTTCTTCTAACCTTTTGAGTCTTTCTTTCTTCTCATTTATCATTTGAAGAGTTGCAGCCCTTAATGAGTTGGTTTTCATGTTCCCAATCTTTCTTTTTGTGAACCTTCATTTCCTTATCTAACATACTATAAGGATCAGAAAATAATGGCTCAGAAGTTGGGGATGATTTCTTCATAGATGACAGTTTGGGCAGCGGAACTTTCCTTGTAAAAGGTCTTTCATAATCAGTTGTAGTTAATTTTTTCATTGGAGGCACTTTTGGTACAGAATCCTTTTTAATTGCTGATTTCTCATACTCAATTTCAACACTTGGATCCAGCAACTTGATCACTTTTTTTCCTCTTCTTTCATTCCTTCATAGGTCATCCCAAAGACTTCATCTGGATCATACCCATGATTGATCAAAAACATGGCTTTTATCATTAAATCATTAGTTTGAGCCTTTGACACCATTTCTTCAATTGGTTTTTCAGATTTTAATGGACTGTCCATATCAACATCCTTTGTAGCATCATAACCTCCTGCTATCTCTCCTTCTAAATCAATGATAACAGCTTGTTTCTTCAATTGAGCTTCAGCCTGCTCATGTTCTTCAAGAAATTCAGCAATTGCTGCCAGACTTCTGGGATCATCTTTTTGTTTCTTGAAACTTTTTTCTTCAACCACTGGTCTTTTACCCTTAGCCTTTTCAGCTAGATATTTTCTTTTTCTAGAGTATGTTTGAAGTTGTGGGCTTGAGTTTCAGCCTTTTCTATCACATCAGGTACTTTTTCAGGTGTGGTTGGTTGTTGATCATTGACTTCAGAGTCCTCCTTCTCCTTTTCCTTTTCCTTTTCAGTTTCTTTTTCTTTTTCTTTTTCTTTTTCATACATTTATCTTATCATTTCTTTCTGTTCTTCAGATAGTGACACAACAGGGACAATCTGCATGGTCAACTCTTTTTCCAAAGGAACTGGTGATTTAGGGATGAATACAATAGGCTCTGAGTCAGTTCTTTGATTGTTCACAAATTCCTAAAAATCCTCATCTACACTGAATTCTTCAGATGTAAAGCTGTCTAAAGAATTGATAAGTTCCTCAAATTCAGCTTTCTTAGTGTGAGAAGCATTTGTTTTTCCAGAATAAATCACCATTTCTAGACTTTGTTCCTCATGCTTTGTTTGACTTGTATCTTCTTCTTGTTCTTCATTCTCAGATACATCCTAGTTTTCATCATTATCAGCCTTTTCTTGTTCATCTTTCCTTTCATCAGCCATAGCAGTTCTTTGAATCTCAATTATCAGCTCAAGTTCAGAGATCCATTTGTTTTGGCTTTGAATTTCATTTTCAAGATTAGAGATGATTTCAGCTTGTTCTTCAATAATATTCTCTTGTTCTTCCATTGCTATGGTTTGAATGGCAAGAGTGTCAACATGTCCACAAACTTCTTCTCTAGAGTGGTTCAGTGAAGCTTTTAAGTAGTCAATCTCTTTTTCTTTCTCTTTTCTTTCAGCATCATACTTTTCTTTCAGCTCTTTTAATTCATTCTCCTTTTCATCAAGCTCTAGAATCATGTCATCAATGATTCTAGCTCTCTTATTTAAAATCTTTTCCATCCTTTCTACCTTTTTTAGGAGCTCAGATATCAGTTCATCTTTTTCATCAGGCCTGTGCATATTGGATTCAGCAAAGCTCTCTAAGGGAGCAGTCTCAGAATTTGCTTTCTTGATAGGCATTTGAGCATGGTTATCCTCTTCATCTGAAGATTATTTGGATGCTTTAGAAGTACTGGTTGAGTCTCCACCTTCATCAGGGTAATCATGGGTTGGCAAAGGTTGGTATGGTGATATTGGTGAGTGATGAGATGGTAGTATTGGTGATTGATGAGATGGTAGTATTGGTGATTGATGAGGTGGTGATGTTGGTTGAGGAGATGGTTGTGGTGTTGGTTGTGGTGTTGGTTGTGCGGCAGGTTGTTCTTGTGCTTGTACTTCTTGATTTATCTGCTGAAACATCCATGGAAGAAGAGGAGAGTGAGCCCCACTGTAAAAGTTTCTTGGGTCCCTCTTTTTAATGTATTTGTAAGACCTTGCATCATAATGAGGAATGTCAAGTATTGGTCCCTCATTGGCAACATTAGGGAATGATTCATTGATCAGGCACTAAATAAATCTTGGATACATCAAGAACTTGTATCTTCTCCCTTCTTGAATGTTTGAAATCATGCCATTGAAAACATAGGCAAACATATTGAATGGTCTGTTGGAGCAGAGAGCACAAATTGTTGAGGATGTGATGACTGGAATGTCATTCCATCCTGTCTTTCTCTTGGATAGGCAGTGCTGAAACATATGAATTAGGAATCTCCAAGGTAGATCAACTAATCCTTTAAAAATTTGTTTTGCTTCATATCCTCCTTCATAAGCAATTTCAGCAAAGAATGTGGTTATTTCTTCATCATCCAGCTCCAGAGATGCATTAGCATCATCACCAAATTGTAAGCATCTTCTAACAGAATCTTCAGTGATGCTCAGAGTGTGATCATTGTTAATTCTCCCAGTTAATGTTCTAACACCATCAGCTTCAATTACCTCAGCTGAGTTCCAGAAGGACCTGATGAGATTCTCATAAATGGTGGGTCTCACAGTGAAATCATAGGCTATCCTTGTGGTAGATAAGAATCTGATCATATCTCTAAGTCCTTCAGCTTTAGGCACATCAGGGTTTAAATAACCGCTGACATTGTGGAGTTTGCTCCAAGAAAGATTTGCCATGTAATCTGCATAAGAGACATGTGTGTCTGTTTTTTGATGAAAACTTATGTGTATCATTTATCAGTTTGACTTTAAATGGTCAAGGATGAATGTTTGTCATTTCTGTTTCATTGTTGTCATAGCAAATGGTGAGTTTGTTATTCAACAATCACAGTTTCTATGTTTGAACCATTAATGAGATGTTGTTTAATTGATTTGTTACACATTATTCATTTTTCATCATGCTCTATTCTTACAACAAACATGAATATCAAGGTTTTCATGATGAGAAGAATTTATGTTGGTTTGCATGCTCATTGAAGTCGAAAAGGTGTATTAGTTACATCAATAAGACATGTTTTTATGTTCTTCATTATCAGTTGGTTCATTGTTTGATTTAGGTTTACAGTCTGAAACTTAGGTCTTGATTAAAATTTTTATGGAAATTTCACCTTGTTTCCGATACAAATGTGGTTTCAGAATCGATAACAAGAGCAGATTGAGTAGAATCACATGAAAATCTTTGATTGTTTATGATGAATATGATCGAAGTGGGTGTACTGTGCGTTTGCGCTCGTCTCACTATAAAGTCTCTTAAAATTGAAAAGTATTAAATGACCCGTTTAAATTCC